>JAOUZG010009736.1:509883-533780 GCA_026289955.1 Argiope argentata
AACACAATATAATTATTGCGAGTTTATTGCATAAACATATGGCACATTTATGAAGAAGCCTAATCCCTAACCTGAGCACTGCCTATCAACGAACAACGAACGAAGCATCTGTATATTAAACTATGTAAAAAAAATGTATCTATTTATGCTATCTAGCATTATTTTTTAATATTTTGAGGTATCAAGTATGATACAGTGACAATTCAAGAATCTTTACTGTTAACTGGTGTAGATATAAAATAACTAATAGCCTCAAAAGTTAGAACATAAAATTAAATACAATTTAAAATAACTTCCTTTAAAATAGACAATGGACTCTAAAAACATAGGTGTGGTGTGGTGTTAACATATGTCAAGTAATAATAGATATCATGTCCAAGACATGACTTTCAACATATTTTTAAAATCCTAAAATTTTGCTATATTTTTTAACAATTCTTAGAATTACTATTTTCTCACCAAATGCGTTCTAGCAAGTCCATAAATAAAAACTCACATTTCACAAGGAGAAAATTCGAGATTTATTAAGGTAAACTTTCATAAAACATCAAAATCATAAAAGCAAAAATGTAACGATTTGAAAAATTTCTTATGGACAACATAATAAAATTCTTCTGTTTGAAACTAATTCATTGTGATTGTTAAGTTACCACAGCGTAAGATAAGTTGATTTTCTTTAAGCCTTCTACAACTTTTTACTTTCACGCTCAACTGAAGTTTTTCATTCCACTCCAGTCTAATCTAGTTTCTGGTTGAGAAATGCCTTTTTGGAAAACAAATGAACAAAATAGCTTTTATTTTATTCTAGAGCAAATTTAAAGAAACCGATAAAAACGTTTCAGTCATTATGATATGTTAATGATAGCTTCGTTCTTCAAAAAAAAAAAATTGCTAATGTTCTAATTTTTCTTCAAAAATTCCAAACTACTAAAAATTACATATTGTTTCCCCTTTTGTTAGAGTATGATACATTATCAAGATATTTTGTAATTTTATTAAGAGGAAACATTATACAAAGTTCCCCAAAAAGTGGAACAAGCTTTGTTAATGTTATTGTGGCTTATTCCTTGCTGTTCGGTGAAGTCTGAAAATGCACATTAGACCGTTGACCCAGAGAAAGACAAGAACCAGAAAGGTAGAGGAATATATGTCCTCTCTGCAAAGTCCCAAAAAGTCCAGGATGTGCTCGGCAGAGGCTTGCTGAGTTTGTCATTTAGAGCAGACTTCAAAAATCCTTCTGCCCTCTCTAGAGACTTTTAGCAAGACATCTTACCAATTTGCATATTACCGTTCCACTGGCTCAGTCACGGTTGAGAGCAAACAAAGAGCCCGGATCTTTGCACACATAACAGTTATGGCTAGAAAGGTTTTTCTAATCCCTTGAATTAATAATTTATTGTAGTTCTAAAAAGGGCGATGGCTGATTTGGAAGAATTAGAGTGGCTGCAGCCCTCTGTGATCAAGCCATCTGCAAGATCATTGCCATACATGGCAACTTGCGAAGGAATGCAGGAAGAAGCTTTTATTTACCTAAATAATGTGACTTTATCTGTACTTCCAATTACAGAGTTTCAGTTAGAAAATTAGTAGTGTTGTCGTTGTCTTGTGACTAATGCCACTTGCCTTTAACAAGCCCCGTTGATACGATCAGCATATAATTTAAGCCGGGTATATACGTCTCTTGTTTTACAAGTAGCGCCATCTGGGGCCAAAAATACCACTTGGTGACTCGTACGTCACAACCCATTTTTAGGGGGTGGACTTAATTCTTCCAAATTCATTCATTCATCTCAGATCATAATTTAGACCTGGAACAGAAAACGATCACCTCTCATCCAGTACCCCTAGTGGTATTACTCTCGATATGGAGGACTTTCCGACCACGAACAGATATAACGAGCGCCAGTCGCCATACACTCGGGAACTCTTTTGGCCAGTGAGCTTCGAACCCATAACCTAAAGAGTAGGTAGAGACCAACGCTCTACCAACCAGGCCATCCCGTCCCGAAGTAGTATTAGATAGTAGATAGTTTCTGTGGAAACTTATTTTTAAAAAGCTAAAAAAATAAATTAAAATACATGAGGTTATAGTGTATACAATCAATTAGCGAGAAATCACTTTTACTTTGTATTCATTTACAAAGTTTCACGTTTGAGACTAAATACTATGTTCCAAACAGTACACAAATTGCTTACTAGATAATATAAGTCCTGTATTGATGTCGGTGATGACATATTTTAGTGATTAGCGTAATATTATTTCTTTCACTACCCCCAATTTTTTTAAATCTAAATTTTCTATTTTTAACTCCTCATTGATATACCAGAACGGCTTTTTATTGGTATTTTATCTACCATAAATTTGCCCATAATTTAGGGGCAACTTGAATATCTACTCCCATTATTTGAGGAAATAAATACTGTCACGAAGATTGAATTAAAGACACAGATATTTAGAAACAATTACGTTTATTAGCACCAAGCAACTAGCTGGAGAACATAATGAAGAACTGAGCAGAACTCAGCCTTTATTCATCTTCAGAACATTCGAAAATCACCTCGCTCGAATAGTAAAGAATGTTCTAGAATAATCTCGATTTTAGAGAAATAATAGGATCAATTTCAAATTAAAATTCCAGTCTTTGGATAAAATGCGCTTGCTGGGAATCGAACCTGGGACCAAAGGATTTGCAGTCCAATCTTCTGCCAATCGAGTCATGATGATTCATGATAGGCTTCGCTTTTGCGGCAATATTTATTTTCCTTTTTTGTAATCTATGTATAACTTCCTGCACCTCTGTTTTTTTATGCGAGTAAATATCGTACAAAATCCGATCTCACACAAAAAATAACGTAATATAGCTAAATTCATAAAAGCAATAAATTATTTTTTCATCCACTTAATTGCAGCCAACACCATTTCCTCACTAACTCATTTAAACCGATAGGAAGAGAGCAAATAAACCTCTCACGTCCGACGATTTTCAACTTCCGAACCACACGCAATCTCGAGAAATCATCTAAGTATTTAATCACGATTCAAAGCGGAATGATTAAATTTCGGCACATGGAGAAAATGGGGATGTAATTAATTTCCTGTTTCGCGGTAACATCTGTAATTGAAATTATTTCCGTTGCCAGAATTGGATATTTAATGTTCACATCCAGCCTCAACTAACCTGCCTTAGCTGCATGACAAGATCTTGCAACCTGTTTCGGGGTCTGAATCTAATCCTGATCGACGATAGTTACAATGGACCAACAGGTTGACTTCTAAATTTCAATTTGGTATTTTATTCAGCGAATTAAACTGTTGCTGTATTTATCTATCTCAGTAGTGTTTGGGACAGAAATGCAAGAATGGTATTCATTTAAATAACTCATCCTGGTAGTCAAGCAATTAATTAATTTTGGAAGAAGGAATTGTTTATGGTTGAAATGTCTGAAGTTAAGATAGAAAAGTTTCATTAGATGAAATGGATTTTTGCAAATAATTCTTGTAGTAGAATTGTATTTCAACACTCATGTAAATGCATCATACTTTGCAAACTTAATAAGAATAAATTCAAATAAAGTTGATACAATATTTTATTAAATAAACTCATTGTTACTGAATACGAATAGGTCCAGATATCCCTGATTAATTTCGGTTCAAATTTGAATAGGTTTAATGATCAAACTCATCATGATTAAAATACAGTTATTATATGTAACTAATAATTATGCTAGAATGAGATTAAAGTTTTATAATTTGAGCCTTAAAATTTAAGTATCATGGTTTTCTATCATTAACATATATTTAATCGTGAAGGTTGCTTTAAATCATAATATTGTTATCTACAGACTAATGGATTATAATTTAAGTTTCATTGGTTTTCTATATTTTAACATGAATTTGATCTTAGAAGAGTGCTTTAAATCATAATGTTGTTATCTACACATTAATGGATTATAATACCAAGGGAAAAATAATAATAATTCAGAAAAGGAAATAAATGTAAAAAATTACAATAAAATGATCTTGCAAAATGTAATCATCATAAAGTTTTTTAAAAACTCTTCTAAAGTTGAACTATTCAAAGGTAAAAAATTACTTCCATTTCGAATCAAACAAAAAAGTAGTTTATGTGTTTGCCGTCAATTTTATACAGTTCGAACTGATTACATGTTTTAAGTGCGCAAAGATAAAACTTATGTAATATATTTTTCATTCCGCAATTAGATAAGTTCTCAATTATTGTTTGTTATCGGCTCAATGCTCTTTTAAAATAAAATTTTAAAGATTAGTTATCAGTTATAAGAATATTTAGTAAGTGTATGATTCCATGTGATTGGCTCTATCTGGTGTTGAACTTCGAAACAATTCATACTATCTATGAAAAGAATTAAAAATTTAAAATGAAAACCTGTAAAATATAGAATTAATTTCTACTTTTCAGCATATCGATAATAAAGGTTTTATAATGTTTGTACTAAATTCATTTGCATGTTTGATCCAGCAGAAAGCTAAAATATTCGTACTTTTTTATCTTATTTGTTAATTAAATACATAGTTTGAATTTGATTTGATGCCAGAACAATGTAAATATTATGTTAATACAAAATAGTTAGTTTTTAAAAATAAAATTAGTATGTTATTATATTTTCTCTTGCATTAAAATCCTAAAAAACCATACATATAATAAAAATTAATATTTAACGAAATAGTGAACCAAAGAATTCCTAAACATTTAAAATTATTATTGGAGATCATTAAGAAAAAAAAATCTATTCAAATTTTTAAATCGTTAAGTAATGAATCAGTAGATTACACACACACATATATATATTCATTCTGAAATCGTTTTCTCCAATTTTAAGAGTCAGAAAACTATTAAAAAGAAATTTTCTTTTATCCAGAAATACAGCGAAAAGTTTTTTTTTTTTAAATTAAAGATCGGGTAAGTATTGCTTTCCTTAATTGTGCCCTTAAGTCACAACTTTCCAAACACCCATGTCAAATAAGGAAAATAAGAAATACATTTTCCTAACCTTCGAAAAGAATGTTCCAAACAATTTAGAAGAATTTCTCCGAATTTCTAATGCACTTTCATCAGTTACTCATTACTGGAAACGTGTATTTTCTTCTTTTTTTCTGATTTTTCTTTAGAAAGGGATTATTTGACAGCATTTCACGGGAAGCATTAATGGGGCCTTTTTAACTTCAAATAGATATCTTAGGGTAAAATGTGTTCATTAACTTCAGAGACCGCAGGCTGTCTAATGCCTGTCATTGCAACTGAGGAGACAGTAGTTATCAAAACGAGCTCACGGGAAACTCAGGTTTTAAATGAAAAGCAATTACTCCATTTTTTTAAAGTTAAATATTTAGTTTCATGAGAAAAAAATCCGTTTGGTTATATTAAAAAAATATTCGAAAATTAGAATAGAACGTTAGATCATTCTTTCTTCTTGAAGAATTAAAGGAAAGTTCTTCAAAATCTTTCCAAATCAAAACGTAACTATTAAATTTAATATAATTTGGTGTATTAAATGTCACGAGCAATTCAAAAAAATGATGAAATTGATCGTTATTTTTCTCCTTTAATAAACTATTTTCTCTTTCAAGAAGTTGAATAACAGTTCCACTTTTAAAGATAATAGCGAAATGATGAAAAAACAAAAATGAATATTAATTATTTTTCATGTTAAAAATATTCTAAAACAAATATCCAAAGTAGAGAATACATCTTAAAAATTAAGTTGGCTATCAATTTAAAGAGGTTCGTAAAATTATGAGTGAAATCAGAGCATGTTTTTATTGAAGAATAAGTGAACATATTTTAAAGAATTTTCATAAAATCAGAATTATACTTTAAAGATTTGAATAATTTGGTAATATAGTTTGACTTATTAAATGTCACAATCAATTAAAGGTGATGAAAAAAATTTCTTCGTTATTTTTCTATTTGATGATCAATTTTTTTTCAAGAAAGTGAATAAAAGTTCTACTTTAAATAGATAATGTAATAATGATGAATAAACGAAATGCTTATTAGTTCTTACTCATGCTAATTGCATTTTGAAATATATATTTAATGTAAAGAAATAATATTATTTTTATTTAGTTTTCCTTCAGTTTAAAGAAATTTTCCCTAACATTAGTAGGGAATATTAAAAAATAATTCTTTGTTGAGGACAGAAAGGATGGTTGAGAGTTTTATTAAACTGAGAACGGTATATTAAAGATTTGCATAACTTTCCTTATTAAATATCAATATTAATGAATAGAAATAGCAAAAGTGCTTTTACGTAAACGATAATGATTTTTAAGACAATTGATAAAATTGATGAAAAAAAATTTGTTTCAAATTCTACACAGCTATTGAGAGTTTGCAAAATGTATAGCTAAATAAGGAAAATAATATTCATCAACTAAGCTAACATTCAATTAAATAAAATTTATCATTTAGCGCGTGATACTGAGAATTCCCTTAAATTATATATTATATTACGTAAATAATTCTAATGATTGATTGCATATATTTAATATGCAATTTTTATTTCCGTAGGAATGTTCTATAAGCTTCAAATTATATTATTTGCATTAATTAAAGTATTATATCTTCATTTCAACATTCCATATAGAAAAATAAGCAATTACGAGCAAATTAGCAGAAGGTTAAATATATGCTAATTTTTTAGAACGATAAAAAGAAAACATCGATTTTTTATTTATATTGAATTTTAATGTTTTTATCGTATATTATTTATCGATTTTGTTATATATATATATATATATATATATATATATATATATATATATATATAAGAAGAAACTTTTGAAAGCTTTGAACTCTAATTCGTCTATCCCGGGAGGCATAATTTATGTACAAGAAAAAGTGGTTAGAAATACATCAGTATACTTTGTGACACAAGAGCAGTTGCTCGAAAGAGATTGAAATTTTCCCTTCGGTGGTTTTTACAATGATAATTTGATAAGTATTTCTTGGACAAGTGTGGATTTAGAATAGGGAAATTTAGGTATCTTTAAAATAATAGGATAAACATTTAGAACCATTATCTCATCTCTCGGAGGGTCTAAAAATTTTGAAGTCTGAAGCTTTACATAGCATGTGTTGCATTGTTTTTTAAAAAAGTGAAAGGAGAATCAGGAGATAACACCATTTATGTGTTAATTTGGGCACAATTATGATAAGAAATTGGAAATGAATTTATATTATATATATGTATACATACTAATAAAAATTTATTCGAAAGATTGCTACATCTTAATATAGAATGTGAAATACATTTAATACAATTTTAATTATATTTCAAGCTAATTAAAAACAGAATTTATTCCTGTGTTACTACGACAGTTCAAACATGACATTTGAATCTGCGACATCATATGTCTTTACAGAAATAATAGTGAGAGAAATATATATTGCTTCTTTTGTGACAGCCTTGTGCTTTTCTGTTCTCTGCTTTAAAAGCCACTACAAAAGCGCAACTTTTTCTTTCATGTTCTTACGTGAGATCCCGTCCCAGTCGCATAAGAAATATTATTCAGCTCCTATATCATTTCCGTTCTGATTCCTTTTTGGGAAATCTCGAAAACAGTTCGCAGTGGTTTGTCTTGAATAAATCATTCCGAGCCCAGATTTCAGGCAGAAAGAGGATGAGAAAGTACCGGGATCAGGTGCCAACATTTTGAGACTCGGGATATGTTTTGAGTACAAAGTAGTTAAAAGATTTATCTGGCATTCTTATCCGACCAAAAGAATTTCGAAATAGTTTGTTTCATAGTAGCATAATGCAACATAAAAATTTATGATCTTAATGATGCTTTTGATCCCTGCTGGTTAAAATAATAAATAGAATTAATTATTCCATTTGTATTTCGTAAATATGGGCCGCTGATGTTTGTAAATTATATTTTGGAATAATCAAACTTCCCCTAAAATTATTTAGGGAATTTATTTTTTTGAATTAAATAATGTGTTTTATTGTGTGATGAGTTTACTTGCTATTTTAGAATGAATATTTATGTTGGTAACAATATTTTTATATCGCTTTATTTCATTTAATATTATTTTTTTCAATGGTTAATAAACTGTCACTAAACAATCATTTTTAAAATAAAAACTTTCATATGTAGATATATTGAAAATGTAAACGATATTACATAGAGTGATATTAGTTCAGTTATATTAACGTCCTTTTACAAATGCAACACTAGGGCTATTTGGGGACAGACCTCGTAAATTGAACCAAAATCAGATGACGAGGAAGACACCTGGGCTGATCCCCTCTCCACACTACACGAGTGGAAGGGTATTTGGCACTGACGGATTTAGCATGCAACAGAGCCCTTTACATGACTGTTTTTCGGTGACTCATGACCGAGAGCATGCCACCTCAGACCCATTTAGTTTGATATAGGGGAAGATAATGTGTGGATTAATCGTGATTCAACATTTAAACTTAAACCAATTAAGATGGTTATATAGAAAGACAGCCAAAGAGACAAAAAGAAATTTAAATGACTTTAATAATTATTTTTATATTTTAAGTCAAGATATATTTTAAAAGAATTTTTTTAAAAAAAACAGCCTTTTTTGTATGTATTTTCTAGTTTTTAATTAAAAGATTTGCCTCGCACTCCAAGATTTAAAAAAAATTACTCCTATTCTTCTATGAATAAGATAAAACAATTAAACACGCTTTGAATTTTATTTTATTACTATGTTTATTTCTTCTAGTTACAATTAAAGTGTTGTGTATTTTTTTTCTATAAGTCTAGAAAAGGCATTTGAGACATACGTCAGTAATTTTGGTACTATCGTATGAACTTCGTCCCAACGATTAATTGTCATAGATTGAAAACTGACAGACTATTTTGTAACAATTGTTTGCCAATGTTTTGGCTAATAATATAATAGTATATGGATAATAATACAATTATTAGAGAGGGGGAAAGTTTTGGGGAGATTACTCGGGTTGGTTGGTTTCAGATGTAAGAGAATAAAAAAAAATTATAAATATATTCATCAGATCCGGAGTTTTTAGTTTCAAGGTTTAAAGCAATTCTTAAACGCATAATAAGGTTAACATCATTATTTCAATAGTGTTCAAGTGACACAAAATTTATTTATGTCATTCGTACTGTTTTCACTACGGGATGCATATGTTTATTTCTAAATAACATAAAATTTCTCTTTTGCTCCATAATAAAAGCGAGATCATCTAGCATTTAAAGAGAAGTACTAAATGGTATTGGAATTTTTATTATTTTATTACATGATTACAATCAACTTTGAAACATTTTTTTGTATCTTTAATGAAATATATATATTACAAAATTTCGTTTTATTTAATTCAGAAATAATTTCAGTTTTGCTGTAATTACCTTCATTTCTAATTTGATAATAGTCATTTTTGGAACAGATCTAATAATTTGGAGCTTTTTCAGATAATATAACTGGCATCTTGCTAAACTGGAATCTGCCATTCCTAAACTTCTGCGTCTTGCCAGCGAAACGTCATGTCGTTATATATATATATCTATATATATATATGTGTGTGTGTGTGTGTGTGTGTGTGTGTGTGTGTGTGTGTGTGTGTGGACAAATAGAAGTGATAAACCCAACACAAAACGGCACAAAATCAAATAAGGTAACCTAACGAAAATTTTATTCCTGCGAATATATATTAAGATTTTAATAGGGATTTCCATCACGTGCTATTCACAGCCAAGGGAATCATAGGGGATCTTTTAGAAGAATTGTTGCTATTTTCCTGGCGTGAGAGTAGCTCATCTCCCCGTTATCTGGGGGGCACGGGTTCGAGTCCCAATTCAGGTGTGGTTGTTCCTCTGTGTTCTATCTGTAAGTAATCTGTGTGAATGTGTTCCGCTGTAAAAAGGGACTGTACAAGCGAATGTGACGAATAAGTATCTAAGTCGTACTTATGGCCCTAGTTGGGGCTATTTCAAAACAAGAGACGCTCATTTCGGCTTAAAATCACTGACACATCCGAGATGCTTGTCAAAGACAAGTGTTTTTAGAAGCAACAACAACAACAGAAGAATCAGTTTAAGTCAGCAGCTTGTTATCTCTTCACTTGGAGTGTGGGAACTTGTAGGCTTTTAGCCGTCTCAACAATTTAGATCTTGTGTTTTATAAATTAAATAGAAAAAAACTTTGAAAGGGATCAGGAAATTAAAGAATATTTTATAATGACGTTAATATAGGTTAAATTAAATTGAAAGTTAGGAAATTAATCGAGTTTATATTCGCTTTTAAAATATCATTATGTATATATATATAGAAAGATATATTAAAGTTGTATTTGGATTATTTTTAATTTAAGCAAAGAGTAACAATGGAAAATTAACAATTACATTCTATTAGAAAAAATCCATGGTGATATTTCCACTTGGTAATATTTATGAAAAGTTTAGCTTACTCAAGTAAATAAAGAAAGTATATAATTATTAACTTTTAAATCATAAGGAATGAAAATAATAACTTTTAAATCATAAGGAATGAAAATAATAACTTTTAAATCATAAGGAATGATAATAACTTTTAAATCATAAGGAAAGATTATAACTTTTAAATCACAAGGAATGAAAATAAATCAACTGTTCCAAAGAAATCGAGAACTTTGTAAATGAATTTTCAACGACAAGAGCTTTGCTGGAATTTAAAAATATTTCTTACTTGATGTATTTAATTTCTCCTACATGAAAACAGAAAAAGAGAACGGCATTAAACTAGTTACAAACCTTAAATAAAGTAAACAGAATTTCTTTGTCCTCAAAAATAGCAAGAACCGGCGATCACTTACACTGGACTTCTATATTAAAGTATATGGTGAGGAAAATTGCCCACCGACGTATTAAATTCGAACAACTCACTGGAAAGAAACGGCTTTTAAAGTTCTGGAAAGTAGAGTTAATAGAGAAGTAAAAGGGTTTCGCTGAAGATTAAAGTCTACCCTCAACAAAGGAGAAATGAAGAAGGCTTACATAATGGAAGTCATAAAAGAAGTGAATTTCCTGTCTTCATGAAACGATGAGTAGATTTCATATCAATGAGAAGATTTTTCAAGATGAAGTCTGGTTTTAGAAGTAGGATTTCAAGAATTGTACAACAATGTATTGAAGTAATATTTTTGAAAAAAAAAACTATAGAAAAGGCTTTCTATTGAAAATCATTTTGTCTACATAGAAGAAAAGTTATATTGTAGGAGTTTAAAATTAAAAATCAGATAACTATAATATATTTTTGTTGTTAAAAAATATCCCCTTCAATTTTGGGATGAAAACTTTAAATCAAACAGTTCTTAATGCTTTTACATAATTTTTTAGAATGATATGTTTAATATTTTGTAAAGATGAAATATTATAATTGAGTTTTAACTCAATTTTTAATATATTAGAGATTTTAAAATAAGGTCCATTTGGATCTTTTCAATTTAATACGATTTTAATATTTTAAGACTTTATTTATCTGCCTTTTGATTAATAAATTTAAAATTTTATTTCTTGTAAAAAGTAAGACGTTGAATTGGATTTCCAAATAATTTGTTTACAAAATTCCATAATAATTTCGTAAAGATTTCCTACTTAAAAGGTAAAATATTGGAAAGAGCTAAAAAATCAAATTTTTAGCACATCTTATCCAAATGCGTTTTTAAATCTGTTTTATTTTTACAATATTAAATAATTTTTATATTTAGGCACTTCAAACATATAGTATTTTCGATCTAAGAATTTTTTATCTTGTCAGAACATGATATTGATTTGGAAATGTGGTCAAAAAAATTACGTTAACTACTACAGCTAATAAAACCTAGAAAAATGTCGTTTTGAGCACTTGATTATATGAAGTGAAATAAACAGAAAAAGTGATATTTTTTAAACAATCAATGCTAGACAAAGTTTTTTTGGATCGTTTGCAATACTAAAGTGACTCATTCAATGAAACAATGAAAATGAATAAAAATATAATTTAACTCGCTCGAGCACGTGGTGCTTGGCAGTTCGAGAAATGATGCTTTGGCATGATACATTGAAATGTGTATAGCAGATTTCATTTTAATATTTTTATTTATTCTGATTGCGTATAATCTTAAAACATGTATCAAAAATTAAAAAAAAAACTTCAAATAGTTTGCTTAAAATGGATAATAATAGTTAATGATAATAATTGCCATCATCCGGTTTCCATTAGAATAAAATATTAAAAAAAAATTAAATACATTGACAGCAGCGATTGATCTCAATATTGTAAATATGGGACTTAGGTATTTAATAATAAGTAAAGCTCATATTTTACAATATCTGCAAAGATAATGCAAGAGGAACTGGGCATGCATGTAGCAGAACTGTATACGTAACCATTCTAATCATTAAACGGGTTAATGGACATGAAACGGAAATCTCATTTAAACCAGAATATTTGTAAGTAAACTCAATAAGTTTTATACAGAATGGACAATAATAAATAATTTAATGATAGATACAAAAGCAGTTAAGAAAACTGAAAGAAAAAGAACATTTGATAAATAGTTACAAAGGAAGGAAATTTCTTTTTAAAAAGATAAATGCAGATACAAATGAACGAAAACATACAAACAGATACAAATGAACGAAAAGAGGCAAATGAATGTTATTTTTCTTGATCAATGAATGCGTGACAATTAATGCTCGAGACTATTAAGACAAAAGAAAATATCGATTTTTCACTGATAAATTTAATTATCCTGGTGATATATTTGCTGGAGAAGAAATTGGCGGCTACTATTTCCAGCCGTTTTAATTCGAGGCTTGCCGTTGGGTTTTTTTACCACCATGCAATTCTGTGTAATCGCTCCGGATACACAATTTTTTACACAATAAACTTTTATGGTGTTACGTTATTTGAGACCCTTTATTAGAACAATTATATTTTTGTATCTTTACATCTTACAAAGTCATATAGAATAAAATTTTATGAATAAAAAGCTGAAAAATTGTATAGTACTTTAAAAAAAATAAAAATACTTGAAAATGTGTGTGCGATTTTTTTAAGAAAACAGATTTATAAAAATTAAGATACATATTATTCTTATAAATATGTTTGATTTCTTGAAAAACAAACTTAAGACATTAAGAAAAAATATTCCTTTCTTTTTCTTTTTTTCTTTCGACATCAAAGGCGGTGATAGCAAGGGGACTAAGGAGGTAATTGTCCCTCTGTCAGTGGCCTCTTGCCCCCCGTCAGAGAGATGTTTAGAGTTTCGTCGGCAAAAATGTTCACCATCTCAGAATGGTTGTAGAGCGCTGCGCATTATCGAATATGATTATTTAAAAGCCTCCTTGAAATTAATATATTGTAAACAATCGAAACATCCAAGTAATGGTTAAATTGTTTAGACTATATTCGGCAAAATATTCGATAAAGTGGTCGATCAATTTTGATCAATTCGTAGACAATTTTTGATAGACCTAAAAATTGAAAATAATGGATGTCGAAGACATACGTTTAGCAGATTTTCAGACATCTGATTCAAATGTCGTTCATTCAGCTTATAATCTGTACTACTTTTTACAATATAATCGACAAAGGCGATAAGGTAGATTATTGCCAATTTTTCATCAATTGACTATAAACTCAACGAGATGAGTCTGCAGATTTCCAACATTTGATTAAATGGTCATTCATTTAACTAATAATTTGCACTTATTTTGGCAACATATTTTTTTTACAAATGTACAATGAACAATGAAAGGAAGGGTCAGTATCTGAATAAAAAAGTATCTAAACAATGCTTGATTTTCTTTAATTAAATGTAAAATGAACTATTTTGAGTTATTTTGAAGTCAAATGAGAGATATTGGGCTTGCCCCCCTGTCGAATTTGTCTTGCCTTCCCGTCGGCAAATTCCTGCCGCCGCTTCTGTTCGACATAAAATATTTGTATAGTTATGGAATACAAAATAAATGCTGTATTTAAAAAAAACAAACACAAAAAAAATCGATTTCATTTAGTTGCATGAATCTTTTAAGCATAAATGTTAAAAAAAATGATTGATACTTTAATTTAGAATACAATAAAGAATTAATTATTAAAAAAATCTTACATTTTCACTTTAGTGGGTAAGAATTACATTTTCTTAGCTTTTAAAGAATTTAATATTATAGGCATGAAATAAAGTAGTAAAGCTCGCCAAATTTGGCAACCCTGCTCAGCTTTTATAGCAGCCCCACTTGCCTATCAGAGAAGGGGAAAAGACAGGGAGGGGGAAAGGAAATCGGTCTCAGACCGAAGAGGCGGATGATGCTCTGAGAGTGTTTGAATTTCTTTTCGTAATCTTCATTTTATTTTTAGGCTGTGCTCCGTATCAAAATGTGAATAAAGGTCTTCGACTAAAATTTGAAGTCACTGTCTCTACCACTCACCCACTCACACTAAAGAAATCCCACACAAAAAAGTGGTTGTTACAAACGTACGGTACGATTAAAATCTAAAGATATATTGAAACATTCAAAAATAATACTGAGAATTAAGCATAAATATAAACAACTGAACTATCACATATAACTTTGAATATAAATTTAAATTTTCTTTACAAAGTACATTGTAAATACTTTAAACAATTGAAATAAAAAAAAGATAAATATGAAATCTGCTATGCATAATTCATTGTATCGTGTCAAAATATAATTTGTTGAACAGCCAAGCACCAAGTGCTAGTGCAAATTAAATTATATTTTTAGTCATTTTAATTGTTCATTGAATGAGTCACTTTAGTATTGCAAAAGGTCAAAAAAACTTGGTCTCGCATTTATTGTTTAAAAAATCAAATTTCCCATTTATTTCATTTCATATAATCACGTGCTCAAAATGACATTTTTTAGGTTTTATTTGCTGTAGTCACTAACTTATATTTTTGAATCAGAGTTTTTTTAAATGCAATAGCAACGCGTTATTAAAAGCTGATTTTTTTGAGATGCTTTCTCAGATAATAAAATTTTTATTTCTTGCCTACGGCTTTTCTTATTTTTCGAATGCGGATTTTTGTTTATTTTTCAAATACGAATTTTTTTTTGATGCCGAAAACATCATCCCCAAAACAACATCATGTTCTGACATGATAATAAATGTCACTGTGTCTGAAAATAAATTTAATTTAAGATAAAATAATTACAATGAATTAAAAAAAAATACATTTCCTAGTTCAAAAAACAAAGATTTTGTTATGCGATAGCGGAAAAGGCTTTGAAATATTCACACGATATTTTCATAACAAGGCAATGCGTTTAGATATCTATTGGCATCTGAATAAATATCAAAAGTATCTTACATTAATCAATATGTATGAACCAGCAAGAATCTGAATAAAATTTATAAACATGCCACTGATAATAGCAATGATAAAAAAATCATAAACAATTACAGATCCATGGTAATACATGAATGAGTGAATTAATTCATATTTCTGTCCATTAAGCAAAATTACCTTAGTACATGTAATCATAACCGTAACAAAAATGCCTGACCAAAAGAAATCATATCCATAATCTGGATGATCTATTAAGTCATATACCAAATTGCAAAGTATCCTCCCATCAATATTCAACCTCATAATCTAACAGGAATAAAGCTTCCCATCTATCAATAACTTATCTCATCTTCCGAAATGTATGACTTCTTTTATTCTCTGATCCTAAATTCTTAAGAATCAACATCACTCATCCAACTAATTCAATTTTTTTCCACCATCTCCTCTATTTCCTTTCTCATCATCTCCTCTAAGCCTTCTTCCATAATCCACAATGTTTTCGCCTTCAAGGTCCTTCCTGTGTAGAGGAATTTCTCTACCCATCCTTCATCTCCTAGGGAACCAAGAATAGCTCCTCGGTACATAGACAGGAATGCATAGACAGGATTAAAAGCTGTGGCTTCACTAATTTCGTATAGAGCCACCTCCACACGATCGATTTGCTCCAAGCACTGGAGAAACCAAGGCTTAATGAGAGGGGATATGTGTATTTATCATGTGATATCAAGGATTCGCCGTTGGTTTCAGAGGGGGTGGTAGGGAATTGCCGTTTCTCACATGTTCTGACACGTGCGACTTTTTATTTGATAAAACCTTTCACTGAATGAAAATATTCATAACTTATAAGCAATTTAAAAGGCATTGGTGAATTATCCCTTCGCATGCAATGACGTGTCTGACACGCACATCGAATTTCTGATTTTTTAGTCTCCTGTCTGCAATTGAGCCGCAGAATTGTGAGTTTAAATACACAAAAATCAAATAGAAATGCTATAATATCCCAAATGTTCCATATATTATTAAAAAACAAATTGAACAATCAATGACAGGATGTGTCATCTAATTAGAAATTTAAATAAATTCGTATGTCAAGGGGTTAAGTATTTTTAAGCTGCTAAAAAATTATAAAATGTACGTGCTCTTGCGTCGGAGAGGACAACCCCAAATTTCTTACCTATTAATAAACAAAATACAATATCTTTATCTATCTGAACTACTAATGATGATGCCGTGTCAGTATTTTACTCTGGAAAGAAGGGTGCAGTAGCTTCTGTTAATATGGACCCCTGAGCACCCGTGGGCAGAAGTCTGACTTCTAGCTCATATGAGGATGAAACACACACTCACACTCTTGCACAGCCCCTTTTTACAGGAGGGGCATTAAAATATCTCACAGAAGAACAACCATGTCCAAACCGGGACTCATAGAGCACAATGATGACGCGCTATCTCTGCGACAGAAATCCAGCCTAAACTACTAATAATACAAATGAATGCATGCGTGCTAGGACTTTTTCTTCAAACACCAGATCGTTTAATCTAGATTTGCAAAACTCTTTATATATGAGGTATGAATAAGAATACATAGAAGCAAAATTTTAATAAATTAATAATTAGGTAAAATTTTGATTAAAATTTAAACGAAAATTAACGTGAAAACACACAGAAAGCGAAAAAGGTTGAGTTATGTAATTAAAAAAAATAAGAGGAAAGCAAACGATGTTCATATTTTTTGTAGTATTTATGGTTCTTTCATTTCTTCAGTCAATAGTTTAGTTAAGAACATCAATGCTTGGCTATCAATAAAAGGACAATCAGTATAACTGGAATCCTGTCACAGAGGTAGCACATCTTCCTCGTGATCTGGGACTCAGTTAGGGTATAGTTGTTCTGTCTGTGAGGAGTGTGAATGTGCCGCCATGTAAAAAGGGGTTGAGTTAATGAATGTGATTGGGTAGCTAAAGTCCTTCTTTTAGCCCTAGGTGGCGCTACTTCAACTTATTTCAGATTAAATACGCTAATGTATCAGGGGCTTGTTCAAGGCAAGTACCATTCGTAACAACAACAGCAATCCTTATTAGAGTTATCAGTACACTTGGTGCCAGTATATATCAAATTTCATACATTTAGTCATTCAAATATAAAGCTATCAACAAGCTACTCAACAATCAAAAATATTGGCTCCTTTTATTTTGCCATCTAGCCAAGAAACAACTCTTTTTATTTTCCTATTTCAAACATAATGCAACGTGCACTCATTTCGTGGTTCGTAGAAAGTGCAATTTTCCTTTACCATCTACTTTTATATCAAACAGAATGAGATCCATAAGAGCTTCAGCGGCGGGGATGTGGTATGTTGTTTAGGAAAGCAGGTTAAAAATGGTCATTGGAAGTCATGGCACGTCGTCTGGCCCTTTCGCAAAACCGAATTGGGATTTGTGAAGTATCCATCAGGAAGGTGCGATAGATTTTTCTCGGCTTTGCATCAGTTAGAAGTGTTTGGAAGTAGTTAGGAACGTGACTCCCGAATTTCGGTGTGAATCTTGTAAGGAGCTTGGGTGATGTTACCCTCAGGGTTTGAAGCGTGAATAATTCACAAAAGAGTAGCTAAAGGAAGCCCAAAATGAATTCTACAGTTGTTTGCATACGTTTACTACTGTTAGGTCAAAAGTTTGAAAATCTAGATGATTTGATAAAAGTCTGCCTCCAAAATTGATATTTTTACTTTATTCAGTTATAAAAATTGGTTTGAATTAATTTTAAAATAACTGCAAATAAATTTAGTGTGAGAAAAATTGTTCATATTTTTAATATTAGTGGGAATATTTCTGTCTGAATCGAATTTAAGAAATTTTGTATAAATATGTAGTTGTTGTTACTAATGGCGCTTTCCATGGACAAGTGCGCTGATGGCTTCTTCTTCTTCTGTACAGTCGACAACCCCGCCACCACTGAATGTAGCAGTATCGACAGGATTTGTTGTTGCCGACTGTGGGAGGGCACTGATGGCTATAGGCTATTTTAAGCCAAATGGCCTTCTCTTACTTTTGAAGTAGCGCCAACTGGGGACAAGAGTGCGACTTAGATACACTCTCATCACATACGCTTGCACAGCCGCTTTTTATAAAGGGTCACAATCATACACCTCACAGATAGTACACAGAAGAACAACTATGCCCTGGGCTCGAACCCCGGATACCTAAATTAAGAGGAAGACACGCTACCTATGTGCCAGAACGCCGGCTGTATTATCGATGTATGGGCTAATGCAAAAATTTAACTTTATTGAAAAAAATACATAGCTACCAAATTGAAAGAAACAAACAAATAACAAAATACTAATACATATAACATAACAAGAAATGATAGAATGCCTTTACATTTAAGGAGTCTATAGCGAATAGGAAATTATTCAACTGAAAATTTAATTATCTATATTAAAAATGTGGTGATAATCTTTGAAATTTCTCTTCATATATAATTGTGGTTCAGTTTCATAACCTCACTTTGTCTGCTAATTTTAATTAATAATGATTAGTTAATTAAAAGTTTACTGCATATTTAAATGAAATTTTTGTTTTATCTTAACATATGGAATTTAATTACACTGCACGTATAATCAAAGACATTTGATACTTTTCAAAACCCTCAATTACTTGGAATAATTACGTTTAACTTTCTGTGTCTGGTCTAATTAGAGACGGTTGACTATGCAGTTGTCGCGTTTCATACATGGAAAAATGTAGACGGATTCGATTGTACTTTTTTTTCCAAGAGAAAATACTTTAATAAGCTGTGTTTTAAATAAGCAAAATACACACTTTACACACATATAAAAAAGTGAAATAATTTATTCAGTGATTTATCCAAAAGAGTGGGAAAATATTTACATTTTAATAAACTATCAAATTAAATGATATGGAAATAAGGTATCAGTTACACTAGTAATTAAATGCTTCATATTAATTTTTAAGAAAAAAAAACAATTAATTTTAGGACAGCATTTTCTTCTCTAATAAGAACACAAATATATAGATGCCTTCAGTTTGAGCATTGTACTCATCTTATTATGTTTTTCTTGTTGTTCCATTCTTTATCTCTTCCTGCTATTTTAATCTATAAATTTCTAAAAATATTTAATATATTTTTCATTACTCCTTATTTCACAAAAGAAATAAATTGAAATAATATTGAAACCAAACGACCATTTATATAACATTGAAAACAAATGACCATCTATATGATATTAAAAACAAACGAATATTTATATGATATTGAAACCAAACGATAATCGATTCGATATAGAAACTTAATTAGGGACATAAAATTAACAGAATGTTCTGATTTAATTCCATTAAATATCACTAAAAATATCTGCACTGCTATTTCAAATACAAATTCAAATACATATACATATATATAAATATATATTTATAAATTCCTCATTTTTGACGAGAGGCTACAAGTTAAACTCAAATTTCATTCTTAAGCAATCAAGACACTGCCGTATATGGCAGGAATTAAAGTTTTTTCATTTATCTTATTCTAAATCCAGCTTCTAAAACACTTGATAAATTTTCCGAACATGGATATTTCTTTCTAAACTAAAATGCAAACTTCCATAAGCATCATTTTTTAACAAAATGTATATTAGAATCCATGGAACGATATTTTAAAAGCAGCAATCATTAAAATTGCTGATAGAAAAGTGTTTCTTAAATCGGGAAAATGAAAATGAAAGTAATTATTAATTTTCTTAGAAACCGGAATTTACTTTTCAAAATTTTCTGATTTTAGCCATAAGATGGATGAAACTTGTAGAAAAATTCACATAATATTATATGGACCGTGATTGACAAATGTTTCATGCACGGACTGGATAATATTTGTTAAATTAAGAACTACATTGTAGTTAAGATGAAATAATGGAACATGAGACACAAATATGATGCTTTACGTTCCAAAGATTTTCTAGGGTGTCTTCTAAAAATTGTGTTCCTCACTGATAGAGGAGTCATTAGAGATTTTGGAGAAACCATTAGTTCTATCAGTGCTTTATACAACTCATTGCATCGTTCGAGGAACAACACAAATTTGCTTTTTATTACCCTAGAATAATTCGTAATTGAAGGTTCTTTCAGGTAACTGATCAAAAAAGTAAATATTTCTTAAATATTTTTAATTATTTACGTAAACATTTTCTACGGTTAAAATTTTGAAAATCCTTGGTTATTAAGGACAAACGTCTTCAATAAAAAGAAATAATAATCAATACAGGCTTACTCAAACAAAAAGTTGTTGTTGTTACTTATGGCTCTTGCCATGGACAAGCCCCTGATAATTATATCATCAGAATTTAAGCCAAAAGGAGCCTCTCTTGTTTTAAGTAGGGCCAACTAGGGCCATGAGTACAAACTTAGCTATACACTCACCACAGTCGCTTTCACAGCCAATTTTTACAGTGGGGCACAGTCACACATCTCACAGAACAAACATGCCAGAACCGAAACTCCTAAAACACTCGGAAGACGCGCTACTTCTGTGTCGGAAAGTCGGCGAAAATGTATTGGAAGATAGAAAATATATCTAAATATTTAAATAGATTAAAAAGTAAATACGGCATTATTTACAGTGAAGCGTTTTGAAACCAAATAGACGGATTTCCTTCAAAAATTGGACAAAAAGATCGCATTTCTCATCACTTTCCAAGTCTTGGTATAAATTTGTCAAACTAAATATAAAATACTCGATTGCAACTTCTTTGCTACTGACATTTTTGCACATTATTAGTTTCAATTGGCACTAGGTGGCTTAAAAAGACAAAGCACTGAGTAACATGAGTAATCTCTTTAAATTGGTACTAAGGGGCATAGGACGACAAAACATTGAATAACAGGAGTAATCTCCTTAAAGTGGTACTAGGAAACTTAAGATGACAAAACACTGAATAACATGAGTAATCTCTTTAAAATGGTACTAGGTGGATTAAGATGACAAAAGACTGAGTAACATTAGTAATCTCTTTAAAATGGTACTAGGAGGCTTAAGATGACAATGTGCTGAGTAACATTAGTAATCAATTTAAAATGGTACTAGGTGGCTTAAGATGAGAAAACACTGAGTAACATTAGTAATCTCTTTAAAATGGTAATAGGTAGCTTAAGACGACAAAACACAGAGTATCATTAGTAATCTCTTTAAAACGGCACTGAGTAACATGGGAATATCGTTATCATTTTTCCCAAGCTCCTTTCTACTTAAATGACAATAACGAGTTAATTAACATGATTTTTATTCTTTAAAAATAGTTATAGTTTATTATTTCTGAAATTAAAGATAATATAAAATTATTCAAAAAAAATGTGTGGCAAGAAATTAATTTCTTTAGTTCTCAATTCTTAAGTTTATATTTAAACCAGTTTAACCAGATTATTGATGCATTTATCTGAAAAAATTTCTCTAAGTCTTTGAGTTAATTTTGAGCATGGCATGTTCATTCCTTTGAGTAAAAATAAAAAGGATGTTTTCTTCTTCTCAAACTAAGTGTAAAAGAATGTTAGCTTAAAATCCGAGGCTTTTAGACTTACTTCATTTTCAAATTATTTTTGAATCAGAGTAAACTTTGTAAAGAAGAAAAAACTACATGTAAACTTAAAATGCTGGAAGCGAGAATTAACAAAAATATTCATTAAATCTGCATACATTTGCATATTTCAAGTCTTCCCAGTTTTTGAAATGTAGTTTCAAACTTTATAATGTAGAAGGTAACACAGCATTCTGGTTCTTTAGAAAACTTTCCTCAATTTTAAAAGCCTTAACTCCCAAACTTTTAAAAGCACGAAACACTACAAAAAAGTATTTCTGAATATACAATTTCGAATGTCAGAATATTTAACCATTTTGCACATTTAAAAAAAACGAAAGTCATTTTAAGTGACACGACTTTTACTTTTTTGAAATTCCATGGAGAATTTTTGCTTACGAAATGCTTGAAGTTTGCATCACTATATTTACTGAGCCCATTATTCAGTTTCTCTGAAATATTTTATTTTTTGATAGCAAGTAGTAAGTAAGAAAAAAAAACTGTCAAAACTCTCCTGTTTTATATTATATTATAAGAGTCTTATCTTCAAAAAAATAACATTTTAGAATTTATGACAGTATTTTTTAAAATCATCAGAAGTCTCAAGACTCCATTTTCTTTTATCAAAGATCTCTCATATTGAAAAATATTCTTTAAGTTGATAGTGGATTTAATGATTTATTCTTTATGAGATAAGACAGGAAATTAAAACGTAGCTGTTCCTAATTTAATTTTCGAAACTCAAATTCCCTGGGGGATTTTAACAGAAGAGTAATGAGATCAACAAAGCTTGATATTTTTCTTTCACTAAAGTTTTATTATACCCTAAGGACGTTCAGAATTTAAGCATTCGGGTCAGGGTTTGCCTGCAAGTGACATTTCGTGATACTTAGAATTTTTAAAAAATATTTATCTTTTGAGATTAGTCAAATGTCATTTGCATAAAATTAATTATAGTTGGTGGAAATGTTATGTTTAAATTTTCAAGTCTTAATGAGTTCTGAAAAAATTATGTTTAGATTTCCGCCTTCAGTATTTAGCGTTGATAACACAAATTAATTAAATTACGTTAATACATTGTATTTATAATATTAATTAAAGGCTGTAAATTTTTGAATAATATTCTGATATTTTTTATAAATATATTTATATTTTGAATAGTAATTGTAAATACTTTTCTGAATCATTTTTTTAACTCTTTCGAAACGAAATCTATTTTTGTGGTTAAATAACGAGCAATTTAATCAACATAAACCATCAATAAGTAATTGATGGTTTCTGTTTCGCCAACTTTATTGTCAAGTTATGATAATTGGATCCAGAACTATCATTATTGAATTATGACAAGAGCATAATAAATAAAGATTTGATAATAAAGATATGATTACTCAGGTATTTCATACAATTATTAGTTTTAACTCTTTTTTAACTTTTAACTTTGTTTTGCACTGTTATAATTTATTTCTATCATTCCTAATTTTTTTGAAATATTAATGGCAATGTTTTATTTTGTGATTTATTCTAAAAGGCATGGAATGTTAAAGACTTTTGCTTTGAAGAATAAAAATTCAAATTAATTAGTAATTAATTTATTCAAATTAATTTATTTTCTCAATTTAAGCTTAATACTTGCTCATAGAGTCATTCATGCAAAATATCAATTATTAAGGAAGCAAGAGAAGCATATGTAAATTAAAACCACGTCCAATATTGCATGTTTTGATGTAAGATGGATAATTAATGCAATAACAATTTCTGGTACTTAGGTATTATAACGTCCAATTTTATCGAAAAATTTGATTTTTTCTATATACATAACAAGTGAAGCCAATGTAAAGGTATAAAAATGTAATTGAATGGATAAATTAACTGGCAATCAATTATATAAAATATTAAAATTTATTTTTGAATTTTATCAATGAAAAAATTGTATAAATTGTCATAACGCTTACAAACAAGAAAATTAAATGAAGGATCTTCATTGCCATATCTATCT
>JAOUZG010009736.1:548012-577696 GCA_026289955.1 Argiope argentata
TATATATATATATATATATATATATATATATATATATATATATATAAGGGTAAATAAAATCTCACCCACAAGTAGGATTCAATGATGGAGCATCTACCTAGTCTCAGGACAGCTGAAACTGAACTTCCTGATCAACGGCTCTTAACTTTTCTGAGGGTTCATCCTTCATGTAGTTTATAATGAGTTCGGACTTACTTCGACCGCAAGGATTGAGACTACTATAGGTGATAGTGTTTGAGTCATTCAAATCACCTCGAATGCTTAAAAAACGATGGAGGACCTGATTAAATCAATGAAAATGACCTTTGCTTCTGCCTTACTATGGCTTCAGATACAGTTATATTTTTTGTTTACATAAAATATTTTGATAAATTATAATATATAAGCAGGAAAATCAGTATAAATTATAGTACTTTGAATAAGTATTCGATAAATATTAGCATTCTTTCTCTAGTAAACCTTGTATTTTATGCCTGTGAATTAAATCTTCGATTTTTACTAAATAAAGGTACGTTTTTTAGAAAATCTAAAAAAGTGCAATAACAGTTGTAACTTTTTGCCTTATACGTGCTTATTAATAAAAATTGTAGCTCACATATAACATGTGCGTTTACTTCAAATTTGTGTTTCGGAATATGCTCTAGCGGATTGGGTTCCATTCCATTTTTGATTCTAATATCAACAAGTGAAAAATGCCGGCTCTTTAGCTCAGATGTAGCTCGTCTTCCTCGGGTTCTGGGAGTCCCAGTTCGGGCACGGTTGTTCTATTGTGTTCTATCTGTGAGATTCGTGACTGTGCCCCTTCCCCTCAGCAAAAGGGGAAAGTGTGATGAGTGTGTACCTAAGTTGTACTCTTGGTGTAGCTAAAACGATCATTAGGCTTAAATCTACCAATTCTTTCATCAGCAGGTCTTGTCCAATGGCAAGTGCCATAAGTAACAACAACAATCGAAAAATAAAAAAATAATAATAAAGATAAAAATACTTCACAACTAAATTTTAGTTTCATTCATTGGTGCAACATTTACAAACTTTTTTTAAACATAAATTTTAACTCTTTGAAAATCACTTTCATTATCCATCTCTTTCAATACGAATATATTATATTGCATGCATTTTTATAAATAGCATAGATAAGTTTTATTATAAATAAATCACCAAAATTAGAAAAATGAACATTTCATTGGTAATTATCTTTATAATACTCTACATACTTAATAATTTAATGGCACAATGTCACCTCCAGTATTTGATTATTTGAACATGAAAGTGTCATCGATTATTTATCTGTTAAAGTGTATAAGTTTGATTTTTATATAAAAAAATCAATAGAAATAAAATGTAGCTTATTTTCAATTGGAATTCTCTACATATAATTATATTTTTAAATTCCTATAATAATTTTCTTTAATAAATACCCATAATAATATCTCTGATTTTGTTCACGCATTATCATTCCTCTGAATAGCATAAACAGGACTAGAATATTTTTGAGAAATAATATTCAGAAATCCAATCCTCATGTGAAATTCCCAAATTCCCAATTATACTTTATAATTCTGAACAGCAAACATCAACATGGTGCTTTTTCAACATGTCATAAAGGCAATAAATCACTTCCAGTGGACATTTACCATATTTAAATCAAAACTTGCAGCAAACAAGTGCGTTTCTCAGAAAATATTAATGCATTTTTGAATGTTAAGAACACCCTAGACCCCTAATGTAGTAAGGAACTCTGAGAAAAACAGCATATGAATAAACCAAGGGCCAAAGCATATTTTCGGGAAGTTTGATTACTCCAGAATAAATTTGGGCCAGAAGAGGTTCGGGCCATATATCATCCCCAAAAGGAACTTTTGTGATAGATTGAGGGGTGGAAGGGCGGGTGGAAGGTCGTCCTCTGCGGGTAAGTCTCCTGTGAAAGTCCCGGGGCGACTAGACGACCAAAGAGACATCGATTAAAGTTGGCGATCGAAACGCATCATCGTTATCGTTTTCAACACTGGCTGCGAGAGACATACGTCACGATATTCCAGTTCTGTCAAATAGAATTGCTTTATTGTGATTTTTTATTTATGACTGCAATAACCTTGTTGTGAATATATATCCTTTTTATTGGTGAGGATGGCAGTATTTTTTTTTTGGGGGGGGTTATATGGAAATAAATAAACCACAGTATATAAAATTATGTAGTATGTGCAAAAAATATTGTAAGATCTTTGTGAAAAAAAAAACTGTATTTTAACGAGGTTCAAATGACTACTTTTCCAATTATGAAATTTCAATTCATGTAAAAAAAAGAATTGTTGCATCAATTGCAACGCTGTATTAAATTCGCGTATTCAATTAGAAATCAATTTTCATGATTTGAGTGTTATATGCATTTGAGTTTTCTAGCAATTCATGATTAATGTCATGATTCATGTCTTGATCATCAGTAAGTAAAGGTTCAGGATTGACTTTTTAACTAATTCTTTCTATTTAAGGACCTCGGTGGATTGAAGGTAAGGCTGCGCCTTCAGTTCCAATTCCACTGAAGACCCATCAAATCAGTGAGTGTAATGCACCTTAAAGGAGGTGTCATCTCAGGTGTCTACCTCGTAATCTGACCACGGTTAAAAATTATGAAGTCAGTCCCTGTTTCTTTAAAACATAATGAGGAAATAACTGAACTAAACTATCCTTTTGCAGATTACTAGTAACAAACTATGCGAAATTAAACTTTGTTAAAGCCTACATTTTCAGTGACTGTTCAATCTGAAAAAAAAAAAAAGAAAATCTATGGCTTCGGCAACTGTTTCGGATTACTTGACAATAAAAATGGGTATTCAGCACTATATTTCAGTTTGCAATAAACATTTTTTATATAGTTTTTTTTTCTAAATATCAAGTTTTGTGATAAGAATCATATATAGATCACAATATGCTGCATTTTCGTAAATAAGCATTTTACAATAGAATTCTGAAAACATCACTATATTGTACTCAGTACAATCATCATGTCTTTATTAAATATATATTTTTATGATTATTTTCTTTAATAAATATGCATTTTATGATTGATATTCTTTATTAAATATGCATTTTTATTATTTATGTTCTTTATTAAACGTGTATTTTTATGATTTATGTTCTTTATTAAATATGCATTTTTATTATTTATGTTCTTTATTAAACGTGTATTTTTATGATTTATGTTCTTTATTAAATATGTATTTTTATATTTCTTAATTGAATTGCATTTTAAATGCAAGCGCTGCCGAACAAATAACAGTAACAAGTAATAAATTTCTTATTATAACAAAATTATGTAACTCATATAATATATCATTAGGTTTTAATGGATAATTATGATTAAAAATCAATTTATGATAAGTTTATGTCGAAAATATATAATTTATTTTTGTTTTATTGTTAAAAAAATTTCCAGAATTTTTATGTAGAAATTTAATTTTTTAATTAAATTTTGCGAAAATGAATAGCATTAAGCAATATGGAATATTTCACTTTTTAAATAATGTGTAGTTTTTAAACATTTAATAATGCTTTATATTAGACGAATGAAAAGTTTTTAATGTGATTTTATTAATTTAATAAGGCATTGGAATAATTTTAACATCCAATAGAATTACAGTTGATGCAATAACAATGTTCTAGAATGCAAGTATAAAAAACATTCTTATTATTTCTCATTTGCAATATATATATATATATATATATATATATATATATATATATATATATATATATATATATATATATATCTTTTTAAAATTGTTTTAGCATATATTTGTTCTATACTTAAAGAGTAAATTTTATTAGAGACTGAGCATCTATAAGGTAGTGCAATATAAATAGTTATATCTAATTATATCTAATTTTTATTACATTTTTATAGTTTTATTAAAAATGATATCCATTTCGGTAAAATGGAACTATAAAGTTATTTCTTTCTCTTATAAAAATATACATCCTAACAATTGACCACTTTAGAAACAACAGCAAATGGAAACTGGAATTTTGGCAACGAAGAAAAACGTTACCACTTTTAACGATATAAAACAAAAATACTTTATAACTAGTTTTCCAATATATTGACCCATCTCAGCAGAAAAAAAGTCTCAGCGACTAAACCAACATTGATTCGGAAGTCGAAAAACAACAATGACTGGGATTTGGGTTTGGACAGAAAAACATCTGTAATAGTCTCTTACATATAAATTCTGATATTTTATTTATCAAAACCAAAACTTTCATACATATATATAAATTTTGGTTGACAATTTTGAAGCCATCTATGAAATGAAAATAGAATTCGATGTCATTAAATTTCATATCGAATGACATAAATATACTCTTTTAACGCACAATGTCATAAGAATGTAATAACATTTCAGTATCTCACATGTCTATTAACCATTTTTCTGTGGTAAATAAAGAAATCTTCATTAAAATTCAAGTACATAATTATTTTTACGCATAACAATGTAGAGCCCTATATAGTTTCCTCTTCGTGTTTTTTTGTTTTTTTAATTTCTGTACATTTTAATTTTTGTAAGATGGTAGCGCAACTTAAGATATACTTTTGTAAGATATTACTCTTCAGTTGAGGTGTGTTGCTGTTGTTTATGACACTTGCCATGGACAAGCTCCCCACTGACACATCAGCATATTTTAAGCCGAAAGAAACGCCTCTTGTTTCAAGTAGCACCTACTAGGACCAAGAGTACGACTTAGCTACACACTCATTGCAGTCGCTTGCTCAGACCCTTTTTACAGGGGCGGGGGGCACAGTCCCACATCTCACAGATAGTACATAGAAGAACAACCATGCCCGAACCGGGATTCCCAGAACACGAGGAAGATGCGCTACCTCTGTACCAGGAAGCCGGAAGTTGAAGAGTATAATGATTAAAGCGAAATAAACATTTAATATTCACATTTGTTGTTGAGATTATCGTGTCCGTTTTTAACGGAAAAAGGAATGTAATAGCTTACGAGAGTATATATACTTGAGCACCTGATAGCAGAAGTCTGACTTCTAGCTCACACTTGTCACATACCCTTTTTAAGTGTGGACATCATTCATGCATTTCATTCATTCCTCCACAGATCGTAATTTAAATCTGGAACAGAGAATGATAATGTTTCACCCAGAACCCCCACTGATATTTCTCTCGTCATGGAGGTCTTTGAGACCACGACATATTTAACGAGCACTATTCATTACATAGTCCTGAAATCATCGACCGCCGAGGTTCGAACTTGCAATTTAAGGAATACGTGTCCAACTCTTTACCAACCAGTCTATCTTGTTAACATTTTAAACATTTAAATAAAACTATTGAAGATAACGGAAGTACCGCTAAAGCATATATCAAGTCTTTCGGGCATCAATCAATCAACAAGGAAGAGTTGAGTTGTCATACAACTTCCAAGTTAATAATAAAATGATTTTGCTTCCCACTGCAACACAGATTCGTTACGGAAGTTCCCGCCGTTTATACAGAGAATTCGTTACCACTATCCCTAATATCACACTAAATTCGTGCAAAAGATACAAAGTATTATATGTAGCATGAGGCCTTCTGAAACGACTATTCTTGGCAATATAACTATATTCGTTTCAAAAAATGTTTTGAATTGCTTTCATATTTTCGTCTACATTAACGCCACCACTTTCTCTTTGCAACTAAGTTATATTGGACCTTATGTAGCCAAACATCGAACATCAAAGTATTTTTAAATTGAAATTAATAGAACTGTAATAATAATTTCAATTTAAGGACTTAAATCATGTTTTACCACAAAAGGCAATGATGAGAAGCCTCTTGAAACCCACAGGCACATAAATTATTCAGATTCGCATACCCAATGCGAACTGTGTGAGAAACTTTCACCACCGGTCCATCCGAACCCTATTATAAGCAATGGATAGCTCGTCAAGTTTCCACCCCATTTAAATGATTATTTCTCTTAATCCTTTTCATTAAGAGTGGATGTGCAGCGTCCTCTAGGTTTTCCTTTTCATGTGATTTTTAATTTATGCACATTTTAATTTTTGTAAAATGGTAACATTGGTTGCTCAGCAACAATGATTTATAGTTTTGATAAAAAAAGATAAACTAGTTGTGTTCCTTTTCTTAAGTCATTGTGTCATCTAATTTTGTTAATTTAAAGAGTTAAAAGATTATTAGGAGTAAAAGATTAACATAAATATCCACTTCAATATTACACACGTATACAGACTATTCAAAGCGAAAACGTAATACACTAAAAGAAATTCTTAGTTCCCATATCTGCAAAACGAAACCAAATACTTCGGATATGTGGAAAAAATAGTGAAAATCTAAAATGAAACTAAAATTGCTTGCTTCGATACTATAAAATATATCTGACCTAAACAGCATTTCCCAGCAAAAATAAATAAATAAATGGCATTGCAGAAACAACCATTTCTCTCTTCTTTTTTCGACTATTTAGCAAAAAAGCCCCACTAAACTGTTCTTTGCCAATAAATTGACCACTCTACCAAAAAAAGGCAACGAAACTCTGACTTGAGCCGGAAATCGGAGAAAAACAATTAACTGGATTACGACTTTAACACCACGTCATGTGCTTGTTCTATTCTCTCCCTGGTTAAAAGAGTTGCCATGGGCGTCATGGAAGCGCAGGTGAAGAGGTACTCTTGGGGTAGTTGCAGAAGATTGATGATTCCTTGGAAAAGAGTTTACCGCTGGGGATTCTTGGCACGTGACTGATGCTCTTCAATGATTGATCGAAAATGCAGCTGTACGGGGGCAGCTGTTTTTGGTATTCTAAGATTTTCTGATGGTGAATCTTTTTATCATCTTTCGCTTAGGAAAAAAATTAAATAAGTAATTTCATCAAATCAAAAAAAAAAATGATAAGCTGTTTCTATAACTCAAATAGAAACCAGTATTATAAAAAAGTTTCAAGTCAATTCCTAATACGGTCAGATAAGAAATGTCTTATTAAATTTATCTTCTATTAAATAATTACAATTGCTGTTGTTATCGCGTTCGACTTTACAATGGAAGCAGGTGTGCTCTAGCTTCTGAGGGTATGGAATCCTGAGCACAAGAAGGCAATTGTAACTCACGCACTTTTTATGGAGATTTACAGGAACGTGGAGGTAAAAAAGGGTTAAGTATAGAGAGAAATTAACCTGGTATTTGATGACAGATGTATATCAGAACGAAAGAGGAATTTGAACAAGCTGATTCCTAGGGTGAGGACGAGGCCTTCCGGGCCTGACGAACGAAGAAGGAGGACGTCAGTTGGGATCGGAGTCAAAATGGAGGCCTGATGAAGTTGAGATAATGGGTCTAAGACTGATCGAATATATAGAAAATGGAATAGTATTGTGTGCTTTTCGAATTTTGTTTTATGTGTGTGCTGTGTCTCATTTCAACATGTTAATAAAATTTTGGGATTAAAACTGGATGTGATCACTGTCTCTAACGCTGACAAGAAAGAAATCCCACGTCTAGCACACGTCAGAAGCCTTTTTTACTGGGTGAATTTCATTTATACATTTCATTCAATCATCCGCAAATTGGTATTTAGATCTGGATCAGATAATGATTACCTCTAACCAAGTACCCTCAGTGGTATTATTCTCGACATGGTGGACTTTGTGAACTCGAAAGATTTAGCATCCACCACACTCACACACAAACACAGTCTTTGGCTGGCGGGTTTGAATTCGCAGCCCAACGGAGGAGAATCCAACGGCCTACCGGAGAGGCAATCCCGACCTGGCAATTACTATTGGTATAAATAATTGATCGAAAATTATAATAGCATTGAATTTTCAGCGCCAATTGAGGATTCAAAGCCAATTGTGGCAACCCAAAATGAAGATGAAATGCAGAAGAATTTAGACCTCAACCTTTTTCAGCATCGCATTTATCAATTCAAACTAAATAACACTTTTATAGCGACCTTTAAATAAATAATTGTCCTATTTCAAATTTTTTTCTCTATTTCTATAAAAAATTGAAAACCATCTACACTTTAAAGTAAAATGAACATCTTACATTTCTAAATAATAATGGTAATATACACTAATAAATTTCCATTGCTGTTTTCATAGTTAAGATAGTGCCCATTGTTAAAATATTGATAATATATTTACGATAGTTCTTAAACATGAAATGTATAATTATATATTATTATTGTCGATTTAAGGCTATCATATTCTTTTAAGTTTAAGGAAAAACCTTACTTTCTTTCTTTGATTTTCTTTGGAATGATTCATTACTGTTATTTGATAATACAACTGCAGGGGGTGGGGGTATACTTAATGTTCTCTTATCATTGATAGTATAAAAACTGTCAATAACTATTTCCCTTTAAAAATACTGTTGCCTGTCTGTAATATACTGAAATCGAATTACAATAAAATATGATACTATAATATGATTTTAAGCATAATCAACAGTATGGACAACCTTTTCTTGATGATAAAATAATACCTGACAAGAAATTGCGTACTAAATTCAATAATGCTCAATATGCCCAATATTTGGACTATAATGTGCTTTGAACGATAATTCATTTACATCCCAGAAGGGAATTTACAAATTATCTGTAACTATAGATACATTATTATAATTAAAGTTCATCATTTAGAAATATTGCTAATATTTATATGGCAGCGTCTGCTTATTGAAATATTTCGTCTGCTCATACTACTCATTTTAATTTATAAATAATTTCATATGTTTATAAAGCGAATATTTCCAACGTTAATGCTATATAACATATTAGGTATTTGTTTGAAGATAATATTTTGTTTTATTTTAATTAATATGTATAATTGTAAAATAAGTTTACATTTTTTAAATACAAAGTGTTTTTTTTTATTTCACTACTTGCATTATTTTAATAAGGAATACAAAAATAATTTATCCGTTAAAAGCATAAACAATTGATATGCTAAATTGCAATGATTAAATGACAAAAAACCTTACCGAAATTAATCAGATATTATAATTTTTGCTCACTAACTAATGTAACAATTTATAAGCAATGTCATAAAAATGTAATAAAAGTATTAAAAAGAAATTTATTTTCAAAATCGGTTTGAATTTTTAAGAGACTGCAACGATTCTTAATTTTTTCTATATTAAGTTTTTGTTTGACATGTTTTGTGACTCATTAATACGAATATATACATCATTACTCATTTATTAATGAACATATTTTTAATATCACATTTATTATATAATATGATCTAAGAATTTGGTTCCTTTTTTACGTAATAATTTAAAATTCAAAATTTGGAATTTCTTTTCTATCAAAACAATTCCACCCTCGAATCGCCAACACTTCTTCACCACTCAAAAAAATCACACATTAATCAAGCAATTAATGAAATTTTGCGTAGGAGATGTTTATGCTTCGTAATAAGGAAACAGAAATGTAAATTTAAAAAAAATGGTAGATTAAAAAGATAATTCGTAAATTGTAAAAAAAAAAACCACACATATTATGCTAGATTTATTTTTTAAATTTATTATTCGTTCCTTATAATAATAAAACAAAGGATATTAGAAGAAGTAAATGATGCACATTTTTAACCGAAAGATGAATAATTAACTACACTAAAGTAACAATTAATTAATTAATTAGCTATCATGAAGAAATATGTCCATCGCATGAATTATAATGATGAGGGGATGCATTCAGTTTTAGTGAGTTTTTTTGTTCGAAATGCAACGAAATTACTTCCTTTTCATCATGTTAAACTCAATTACTAGACTTATCCAGAGACAGAGTAATGAGTAGTTAACCTAGTCATAACTCATCTGAAAAAAAGAATATCAATCGAGGGCGTGCCAGAAATAGACCAGGGAGAATGGGCATTTTTCGGTAAATTATAAAATATATGGTTATCTTAAAGGGAATCATATTTCTTTCCTTCTGAATATTCCTTTTAATAATGGAATATACCCGTTATCGGTAAAATAATGAAATGAGAATATATTGATCAATGTACTTGTTTAGCATTAACACATTTTAAGCCGATGTAATAATGTATTTTAATTATTAAAAAGTGACCACATTATATTTTTTCTTTGTATGTGAATCTGTAATAATCACTGGAAATTGTCTCCTCAAACCTTGCCTAATCTCTAATAAACTTGTAGCAGATAACAATTTGCATTTCATTGTTGCACAATAGTCACGAAGTACTTGCATTTGGTATGTAACTTTTTCAATTACTTTAAACTTGTAGCAGAGAACAATTTGCATTTCAGTGGCGTACAATAGCCACGAAGTACTTGTATTTGGCATGTAACTTTCTCAATTACTTTAAACTTGTAGCAGAGAACAATTTGCATTTTATTGGTGTACAATAGTCATAAAGTACTTTGGCATGAATTTTTATACTTAATATATCATGTCATTGTCATCCTAATGAGTATTCTGGCGATTACTCATCTCTAGCATCCATTAATAGTATCAAAAAATCGAATTTTTGATTCAAATGCTGTTTCTTCAACCAATTGAAATGCAAATCTGATACAAGATTGCATTATAATCAAAAGGTCCCATACCAAATATGATATATATATATAATTCACTCTGTATTTAAATTATTCATTTTACGTGTTACTAAAACTACAGACTGTCAGACATACAATCTTTGAATGGATTTGATTCAACTTTTGACAAGGTCCCTATTAAAATCCGAGCACTCAATTGAAATTCGGTTTATAATAAAAGGAAGATTACATGAACAAAAACCGGTGGAGAATCTCAAGTAGTAAGTTTCTGCTAGTAATAGATGAATGACAGATACACAGTGGAGTAAAAATCGTTCATTTGAAAGATGAAGTTCATGTTCATGGAGTATTGTTGGGTTTTACTTCCATGAGTGCTGATGTCCTGACCCAGGGGAAGCGCGTCTTCCTCGTGTCCCGGGTTAAAGTCCCGCTTTGGGCATGGTTGTTCTTCCATGTTCTATCTGTAAGATGTGTGAATGTGCCCCCCCCCCTGTTAAAACGGGCAGTGCAAGCGAATATGATGAGTGAGTAGCAAAAGGCATAGTAATGGAAATATTTTGAATTTTTACATAGTGTAATTTATTATTAAAAAAACAGGCAATACAATTTTTTAAAAAAATTGTCACTATTCAGGAAAGATTTGTGAAAACGTTGATGTGTACACGTTTAGTTTTAAAATGATAGTGTTTCTATTGCTATATTTTAGGAATATATTTATAATTTTTTTTTTGGCATTCTGCACGGTTTTTAGTTAGCTAAAATTTCAATACTCTGACTCCGAGATGCAAATTTTCATTTACAAAATTGTATGAGTGCCAGATGTTTAAGTTCTAGGTTTGTTGGTCTATCTTATAGAGTACCAGATTGCATGCATTCAAGTTTGTTATTAATGAAAACCCTGGTTTGTTTCATGCTAAATGGCAGACTTTTCTGTAATGAGAAAAAAATATCAAATATTTCGGAATTAGAGCATAATAAGAGAATGCCGACACTCCCGCTATAAAACCTATATTTGCTAAATATCAATCTTTTAATTAATAACACTAGTTCCAAAGAAATAAGAAGCAAAATCAGATTTCTAATTGGGCATGGAGAACTATTCCAATTAGATTTACCTTATCAATTTTAAAGACATCATTTGATAAATCCCGCATTTTATTTATATCTTATTTTTTTTAACCATTTCAAGAAACTAATTTTTATAATTCCTTTATATTTTCACAAATTAATGTTGTTGATTCTCATTCCTGTAACCAGCAGAGCTAGATCAGGTCCATGATTTCATTCACCCTGAAGTACCACCAAAGAGGTTTGAAGTAGTACCCTGATACTGTCTAGTACCAAAAGGGCATTATGAACCAGGTCCATCCTGGTGAAACCTAGACAAAGTAAAATGTGGCCAGAAGAGAACCGTGCAGAAAAACATTTAGTGCAGAGTTCGTACTGTTTAGCACCTCCGGCAAAAGACATTGATAATAGATGGCCACTAAGGAAATTGGTAAGAGCAGTTTGATCTCGTATACCACTGCCCCGAACCAAGGTGCTTATTCTGATACCATGGGTGCACCGGCGTGACCATCCAAACGGCCTTATTCGTAGCCTTGTGTTTAGAAAAAAAAAAACTCGTCATGTAAGTAAGAGAAGCGGCAGGCGTAGTGGTCTCGCCAGCACCAGTTGTAACCAAACTGTCAGCTATTTCATTTTCTGCATGACAACATGAGTCAGAATGTCGACATGAGACATTCTGTCCATGTCGGCATGAAACAGAATCCACTGAAAGTGGATCCGATGAGAAATGGAAAGCTGTTTTAAGTTCTTGAGTAATGTTTACTAATACTATACATCACGTTTATTCATCTAATTTTGTAGTACTTTTGATATTTTTCATTCTAGTTATTATCATTTCTTGTCATATTATATGTATTAGTATTTTGTCATTTGTTTGTTTCTTTCAAATTGATTGCTGCGTATTTTTTTAAGATTAAAATCAATTTTTTTTTACTCAGACTCATTGATGTACATACATTTTTCTCCTTCCAAAATATTAATACCATAAATAAACAAAAGAAAATCAAATTGTTTATTTGAGATTCAATTCTCTTTCAAGTTTGAATAATTATAAAAAAGGTGTAATCTAAGAAAGGTTTTAACTTCTTTTGTTATACATTTACTCTACTCTAAACTTAAGTAAAATTCCTGATGGTTTCTGAAGAAACTTTTCCTGTGAAAACTAAATTCCCAAGAAGAGCTAACGAATTTTCTAAGTAAACGAACTTCCTAAGTTTCAGGAGTAAAACACTTTGCAGTCCTTAAAAGTTCCTCTTGACATCAATAATTGATGAGGAGGTCAACAAAAAAGAATTAAAGTGATTTAAAGAAGAATTTTTCCATCAGGCTGGGATAAAGTGGAAAATATCCTACTTGGCTTCGAGCAAAATGAATTCTGTATTTTTCTTAGTTTAGTACAATAGAATAATTGCAAATTTATTACTCTCTTTATGATTTTTACATATATTATAAATTCCTTTCCCAGCGAAATTAATGAAAAAGAAATGAATTATTGAGAGTTCCTCATTAAAACATAACATTTTTAAAATAATAAACAAAATTAGAAACAATCCAATAATTTTAAAATCAAGTATATTAAATATAAAGAGCTTCAATGGAATAATAAAATATTCTAATAATAATAAATTAATTAATTATTAGAGATGGATAAAGTTCTTATTCCTGGAAGCTTTGAAAATATTTTTTCTTTAGGGTTTCAAAATATATATGCGTATGAATGGAGAATATTATTTAAATTAAATTCTTCGTGCTTTTATCTAATTTTTTTAAAATTAAAACCACCATTTAGATGGACGGAATGTCAGTATTAATAATGTGTAAATCATTTTATGATTTATTTCATGAAAAATGTGAATATTCCGCCATAAGTAAGCAATGACGGAATCATGCCAAAGTTAACTTTCATATCAAGCCTATATGTTTTATTTTAGTCCATTAAATATATTTATTTTTAAATTGAAATGAATCAGTTTTTTTAAATAAAATTAAAGTACTTTTTTAAAGTTTAAACTGCCACAAAATTATTTCAGGATAAAGTTAAACTCTATTAAAACGTTTTATCAAATTAACTTTTAAAAATCCTTTTTTCAAATTGTTATTTTACGACAATTTTGAGGCGAAAAGTTGATTTTTTTCTAAACGTTATTAAAATGACTTCTATCAAACTAATATTCTTCAGGAAATATCACTGTATGAAGAGATGTAAAATAATTAAATTTAGAGTACTCGCTACGTTAATTTATTTTATTAAAAAAGAGTTTAAAAAGTAAAATATCATTAACTTTAAAAAGTCATTTTAAAAATTGTTTTGAAGCTTTCATGAGCGGAAATAATTCGATCTATTACGAGATATAGAGAAAAGCTATTCATGTTACTGAAAAATTTAAGATTAAGATGTTTTACCTAATGTAGTTACATTTAATTGACAATTTATTTGTAAGCCCATAACAAAGTATAACAAAATTTATTTTCAACCTTTTTTGTTATTAGTGGCATTTGCCTTGGACACTTGTTTTGAAATAGTGCCAACCAGGGCGAAGGGTACGACTCAGTTACTCACTCATAACAGAAGCTTCCGCAGGCACTTTTTACAGGGGGACACATTCATGCATCTCACCGTTAGAACACAGAAGAACAAGCATGACAAACTGGGATTCGAACCTGGAACTCCCAGATCTCGAGGAAGACGCCCTACCTCTTTGCCAGGACGCTGGCTTTGCTATAATTGAATGTGGGTATGATATTCAGTCATTAGATGCCAAATATTGTGAATGGTATAATAAATTTGCTTTCTATTTAAATATTTATTAAACTTTGTCTATGTCTGTTAGAAGAAGAACTTATAAATAAGTTTATCTAAGACAAATAAAGATATAACATTTTTTTTATTTGTTTGAATGCGATATCTAATATTTTTTTCAAATATTTCGGTAGTTTTTTGGCAAATTTGAAACATATTATTCAACTTTTCAAATGTGTTAATTCTCACCGTATATAATTGAGATAATTACAGCTTTCTTCGAGATGCATGTCTTATTTTTCTTAGAAGTTATACTCAATAGAGGAAAGTGTTGTAAGTTTGGTTGAATTTTGATGTCACAATTAAGAGGAAAAAACTTTTTTTATTCAATTTGCATCTAAATTTAATTACAAGGTATATTTTGCACTGCATTTTGTTACCTTACAAAGAAGGAAAATTGAAATATCTTGATTGATTTCTTTTATTTATGTGGTAGCAATAGGAAGGAAAATAGAAATATCTTGATTGATTTCTTTTATTTATATTATTACAATAGCATAGCACGCATGTTACAGGAAACCACATTGTATTAATATATCATTGTAAAAAAATATATTTTACCATTATTAATAAGAATTCTTTAGTTTTTCAGATCTATAAGATGCATTTAAACTAATTTCGAAATATTTACAGACTGAACAATTAATCAACTTAATTTTTATATCATCACTCATTCTTCATCTTTGAAAAAAATAGCAATTTAATTTTCACAGTCGGCATGCTGAATTTTTTAAAAACTAAATTAAAATAATAAATCCAGAAATAACACAGATTAATAAATTCTTCAGTAGTCATAAGTTAATGATTATTCTAATCTATTATTGAAAATACTCTTTAAAGATAATATAATAACAGATTTTTTAAAGTTAAAACTATGGTGATTGCTATTCTCAAATTGAAGTTTAAAAATCCTAATTATAACATGAATGAAATACAATCGAATGCGAAAAGTAGTGACAAAGCTATTGTTGAAAAAAATGAGATGATCGTTCAAAATGATAGGCATCTTCAATTATATATCTTTTTACTCTGGAAATCGCTATAAAGACCCTAATTATTGGAAAAAAGTAACACAATCCCACTTAATCACAGAGCGAGCGTTTTAGCATTATTTTCGGATAAACACCGTTAAAGACAAAGTAACCAATTTAGCTGCGGAACAGGAAATTGATCTGTAAGTATATCCTCACAATTTTGCTAAACTTCGTCTAGACGACAGAAAATTACATTTCATTCTTTATTTTTATCCGCATCAGCATTTCCTTTAATCATTGATTATTACCAAAATCAGTAAAAAGAAATCCTCAGTTCGAAAGTTATCGAAATAATGAAAAACTTGAAGTAAAGGGCTCACTATTAGAAAAATGGTTTGATTATAACCGATTGCTCCGGAAATGGGGTTGCTTCATAAAGTAATGATGGCATTGGAGCTGACATTCTAATTTCCTTTCTACTTTTCCTATAAACCTAAGTAAAACTTGCAGTTTGTTTCGTTACAATTTGTTTCTTTTTTTTATTGTTGTTGAATTTTTTAGTTGAAAATACCTGAACATTCGTCTTCTCCACTTAATGTTTTATTTTCTAAGCAAAGTCACGTATTTCCGACTTTTGCTCTTTTGTGGAATTATTTTGTGGGGATTTTAAGTGTTTGCTTTTTGTGTTCTTTTAGTTTTCTCAATGGATTTTAAAAAAATCAAATAATAAAACCTTTTGACTCTCGCTCGACACTTATATGTTTATTTCTCTCTAATATTTATTAAAAATTAATTATTATAGGAATATTTTCTTTGAAGTTCTAGATGAAAAGAATTAGAATTATTCAGTGGTTGCATTGTGTATTTTAAAGTGTTTTTTATTTTAAACATTCTTTTAGTTGACAAATTGTAAGTTTTAGCGTAAACAATAACAATACTCACAGCTTACAAATCGATTAATGAATTTTATTTAAAGTATTCGCGATGAATTAATATATAAAACGTCGTATTAAAAATACCAGCTTTGATACTTTGGCGCTTTTAAAGTATTCATTTTTTTAATTGCTAAGATTTATTGTTCTGATTCTTTGTGTATCTATAAAAATTTAAAAAAAATAATACTTAAAACCAGAAAGAGTATTTTTTTAGATGTTCTTGAGTATATTTTACAATGCTTTGGAACATAATGAAATTTTTCCCAAAGTTTACCTTTTGATTAAATACATTCAAAATCTAATAAACAATTAGAATATCCGTAAAAAGGTTATATGCCAAATTTTGTTTATTCAAATTAAATAATTTTTTTTTTATTTTTGTGCTGTTGTTATTAGATAAAAAGAAAATTGAATTTAAAAACTAACTATGCTTTTATAATAAATAAATGCACTTAAGAATCTTTTTGTTTTTTTAATTGATTCTTTTTATGATATCTTGTTAAAAGATAGTTTATTGTGTGCTTTTTTTATAAAGCAAAATCTCGTATTTATCAATAAACACAATAAATTCTTCATGCAAGATAAAATATTGTTTGATAATTAAACTAAGTATATCATATGGATTTTTTTATTATTAAGTGGATTATCTTTAACACTTGCATCAATTAAGGGATTCACGAATGCTAGTTGAGACTTCACATTTTTTTATGTAAACTATCCTGAAATAAAGGCATATTTTTTAAAAAAAAACTAAGACATGGGCATTAAAGATATAAAATTCTCGTTTTGTTCTTTATCGAGTTTCTGTATTTCATGACATTAAAATCAGAGAGGTCAAATGCTCAAAATGCTCTTCTCACCGTTTAATTGTATAGAAAACAATTATTTTTTGGAGTTTAAAAAATATTTGAATATTAAAAACTTTTGTAAGTTTATAATAGAAATTTAATTATTTAAAAACAAAAAAGGCTATATATGTCAGTACTAGACAGAAAAATTACATGTCGGTAAAGAGCCCATCAAAAAGCATATAGAGTATCTTTGACATAAAAGAAACATATTTATAATGATTGTCAAGTTAATTTTTGCAGAAATTTAAAGGTTACGGCCATGGTTTTATTTTTTTATCCGTTTTACTTCATATAACTTTAGTTTTTGCTAACCTAAAGTTCAAACTTTTTTCGTTATTTCAGTAAGTATTTAATTGTGTATTGTTTATGATAGATTTTAACACTTTGAGGCCCGAAAAATAATTAAATGCAAAATTATTCACCTAAAACAAAGATTTGTTTATTGCTATGAAAAAAACATATATATAATTCTTTTAGGACGAATTTCCTTGAAAAATTAATCTCCATCTCTTAACTATTATGTAAGCATTTTTAATAATTAAATTTGAAAAATAAATAAATGAAACATCAAAATGATGCACAATTTTGAATTTCAAGTCACACTCGACATCGGACTGCAAAGGGTTAAAGAAAGAAATTTTCTGTCTTATGTCTGTATAAAATGGAAATCTTACAATACTTTAAACTTAGAAGATAGAAGAACTGTCCTCATTTCTGCTTTTAAATATGAATAAAAAATAAATATTTTTAAAAATACCAAAATTCTGAGAAAAAAATGCCAGTATAATAAATAAATATCATAGAAAAGATAAAACTTTCACTCAGAAGATGATGTGAAAGTAATTTTTTACCGAATTATTTACAGAAATCATAGAGTGAAAATATCAAAATTTCTCTTGATTTATAATTAATTTAAATTCCAGAAATATCGATCCAATATATAAGTATTTATGTATCACGTTTGATAGTTCTAAGTCGAATAATCTGACTTATATTATTGTGAGTACCAATACATGTTCTCGCGTACACACACACATTTTCTTCTTTGTAGTTGGTACAATTTAGTCTTTGCTAATGAAGCATAAATAATTTTATAAATGTTTTCTTACAGTTCGTAATTACATTTTTGGCCTATTATTATTTTTTGACCATGATAATCTATTTTCTTAGAAAACAAATTCACACTCTACAAGAAAGCTTTAAGGAGCGGCATTGGAAACTTGCCAGTATCACAGAAGCGTTCAATTCACCTTTTCAAGCGCGAAAAAAAAATTTCTTTTAGAAATACGAGAAAAAACATTCGATCTTCTTATTTTAAAAACGATTTTCCGCCCATCTACTTAATATTTAATATGTCTTGCTTTGTAGAAGCAAATTGTAGTGCCGTCTTACAAAGATACTTATTAGTTTTTTTATATCAATAGAATGTTTCTTACAATATTTTTGTTCGTATATTATATTATTATAGATTTTATAAATAAAGTTCATTTTTGTTCATGACATGTTAGAAATCTATTACAATAGAAAAATATCAAATTCTTAGATATAAATTATTCATCATTTTAATCATCCTTATTCAATTTCCTCATTTATAATGATTAACATTTCCAAATTTATTTTTATTCCAATACATTAATTTTATATTTTTAGAATCTATTAGCTATTAGTTAGAATCGTATTTTAATTAATTTTTCATACAAACACACTAAAATAAGGTTAAATGATTTTGGAAATTCAAAGTATTTAAACTTAAACAATTTAAACCAAAAATATCCCTAATTACCTTTCTATTTTCAATTATTATCATAAAATCAATATACGGTTTAAATCATCGACAGTATGAGACATTACTTTCGAAAAAAATATGTTTAACCCTTATCTGGGGAGGTGTGGTCTGTCAGACCATTAAAAATGGACTTCTGATCACCTTTATTCTATTTTTAGCTCAATCGAATGGATTTATCCTGTAGCGTCCTCTTTCATGACCTTCAATTGTTGAATTTTCCATTATATTGTTTTTTATATACCTCTGTACATTGGAAAAATAAACATAATTTTAAAAAAGAATAAGCAATATGTCTTTTCAAGAATACTATTTTCGCAACATGTAATTTGAAAAAAAAAATGTATGTTCAAACGAATTGCAATTTTCAATGACTCTATATTTTGAAAAATATCCTAAATATATTTATGTGTCCCAAAAAATATCAGTAGAAAATATTGATAGATTTTTCATATCAATACTTTTATTCATACAATTTAATTTGAGTGTAGAGAAAATGCAGTCTCATAAACCACAGCTGCGAAGTTAAGTCTTAAATTTTTACCTCCACAGTTAAGGGTTTTAAGGGTTTACTTGTACAGCAGCGATACATTTTACAGTATCATATAAAAATACATATTTTTCTAAACTTATTACTTTACCTTATTCGGTTATATATATTATATAATCAAATAAGATGAATAATTTATTACAAAAATATCTAATGCTGTAGAATTTAGCATCAAATAATAATGTGTTAAAATGTGTTTAGCGTACCTTGCATGTTTCAGCAGGCTTAAGAGATTTCCAAAATGTTGGTTTCTGAGTAAGATCAACTTGTGCCAGGGGTAAATAAACATCTCCAATGGGGTCGTCTCGGCTAAATCTGTCCCAGTCATACACATTCAAATGAAGAATAGATTTCTGCAACTTGTGTAAGGGAAAACCTGCAAAAAGAAACGTAATGGTATAATGCCACAAATGAAGAATTTTTCAACTATACAAGAACATCAGAATTGCATGAGAGAAAAAATAAGTTTTTATTCATACAAGATAATAAATTATTTTAGTAATTTTACCAATATTATAATATATGTTTATAATGCTTGAATTTATTTACGACACACAAATATTTAATGTTTCTGACTAGTTGCAATTTTTTTAAAAAAAATACGAGATATTAATTTTAGGATCCGAAAATAAATTTCGAAATTCTTAGATTATAAAATAGACTTGGTTTTTAAGACATGTAAGGTGAAATATAGATACAATGGTTTCAATAACACAAAATAAATCAAAATCATGTATTTTATACTGTAAATCAATGACTTATTTTATTTTCAACTTAAAGTGCTTCAAAATAATACTTGATATGTTTGTATTTACTCTACCTACTCAGCCGTAATTTGATTATTTCCATAAATTGTATTTAAAAAGCGTGAAAACTTCACTGGTTTCAAAGTTTACACATACATATCTGAAAGCCTTTTCTGAAAAATAAATATTTTATTTCGATTGAAATGAGGAAAATTCGTAAATGTCTTTTTTATCCTTCAAGTCTATTTTAGTTATTTCGAATTAAAAAAAAAACGTATATGAATATTTGTGTAAAAATCCATCTCCGAATCTAGTCGGATACATTAAAATAATATTTTTATGTTATATTCAGATTTCGATATAATGCGCATAAACAATAACGACTAGGTAAAATGGGTAGAATAATGTAATATTTTGCATAAAAGAATTTTACCAACAACAGTCTTGACGATATTTTGAACAAATCATAGACTATATCATGATAAATTATATCAGTAGCAATAATCAACACTTTGTAGATTTACGAACTGTATAAATATGTTATATTAGTTGAAAAACTGGAATTCAAAACGATAAAAAAAAACTTTCAATTTGTTTGGTTATAATTCTTAATGTCACATTCCCTTTTAAGAATATTCTAATTTTTCAAAATTTCTTCAAAATAGGCTCAAGTGCAGACAATTAAGACATTTCCGTAAAAAAGGATGTTTTGGGCAAAGCAAACATTTTATATTATGTCTCTTAATTCGCTTTGACATGTTTCAGTTTTTATATATTTTGGGCAAGAATACAAACACACACACACATAGAGAGAGAGAGAGAGAGAGAGAGAGAGTTTTATTTATAGTTGTATCTCTTTTTTTATCTTCTTTCTTGGTTCATCCATGTCACATGTTTTTAAGAATAGCAGCATAAGAGCTCACTAAATACATTTGTGTATCTTTCTAATATAATAATTAAAAATTACAATTCGTAATGTAATATTGTAGTTTTTGATTTCACTTGTTTATTTTGTAGATAAAAACAAGTATATAAAAAATGTGTGTACCTCAAGCTAAGAAACATACGTATGTTTATTTCAAAATGTTTTTCTAAGTTCTCTGTACGTTTTTATTTTCAAACTAGAGTGAAATTCTAAAGAATAAAAATCTTTTTGAACATCATTTATTTTTCTAAAGTTCTTCTGCAGTAGTCGTAAATATAGGTTCGCAAAGCAATTGAAAACTCCGAAAGAACCAGTTCTTTTTTTTCTCTATTAAGTACCAAAGCCTATGCAATATTTTATGATATTTATAAAAATGGAGAGAGGGAAAAACAATTCAAATTTGTTTCGATTTTATGAAAACTCTTCTTCTTTAAGAATGGAAAAAGAAGCATAATTTTTCTATTTCAGCCAGGAGCATCGAAATCTTATATTTTATTTGAATAGTCTCGAGAAGGAATAAAAGCATATGGAATGGCGATAAAAGTTTTCGAAGCATAGAAGAATTGTCAATTTATATGCTACAATGAAATATTGCGTCTTTGCCATGATTCGAAAATCTATCTATGCGATAGAAAAAGTTTTGGAAAATATGATATTTCTTTTTCCAGGTTTAAAGAATTTTATCTCTTTCATATCGGTGTAAAAAATTAACAGCTACAGAAAAAGTATGTTTCTTTTACTTTTGGTAAAGTCTTCACTTCAACTTTAATCATAGTTTAAAACTTTAAAAAAAGTTTCACGAAGTTTCTTTTGCAAACACAAAAATATTGTTTATAAGAAAAATTGTTTATCGAACTGTTATTTAAAGTTAGTATTAGTTGTATGTTGCTTAAATGGACCAAAAATTAAGGCTTCATATCTATTTCAGATATATATGATGTAAAATGTATTTATAATCATTATTCAAAGATTGAGAAGTTAAAATTCAAAATAAAGTTCCTGTTTTTTATTCACTATTATTAAAGGTACTGAGTTGGTCTCCTGGCACAGAGGTAGCACGTTTTCCTCGTGATATAGGCGTCCCGGGTTCGAGTCCCTGTTAGTTCATGTTTATTCTTATGTATTCTATCTGTGAAGTGTGGGCGAATATCACCCCCCTTGTAAAAAGGGGCTTTGCAGGCAAATGTGATGAGTATCTAAGTCGCACTCTTAGTCCTAGATGGCCCTACTTCAAAAACAAGAGATGCATATTCGGCTTAAAATTGCTGTCGGTCGTCAGAGCCCTTGTCAATGGCGAGTGCCATTAGTAATAAGAAAAACAAAAATGATTCTGAAAAAAATAAATCATTTTAAGGGTTAAGTAGCTCTTAAAATCGAAAAGTTTACAGTAATGTATACTGAATGTAAAATTGAAACACCCCAATAATGATTAAAATCTAAATTAGTTAAAATTTCAAAATTTCTTTCCATAGTATTTTTTAAAAAAATGTTTTTACTATATACAGATAATAAACACTTCAAAAAATGTTTACTTAGTGAGTTGTTAATTTAAAATTCCTGAGGTTATTCAAGTTTGTGTCCCTTAATATATCAAATAGTCAGAGTTTCTCAATCAAAAGTATTCTAATACCTTAAAAATTACAACAAAAGCTCGAGGGATAAAGGATTTGATATTCTTGACAAAATAATATTCCACTTAAATGATGACGATTAAACAAATAACAAATGTATGCTCGACATTATAAGAGGTTTTTTAAAGAAATCTTCCAGTAACTCAAATTCATTTGGGAAAGTATTTCCCGCCAACAAAGCACACACCACAGGTATTTGGTCAATCATGCTCTTCGAATAAGAGATAAAATTTCGTGGTAATATCCAAGAATTTTTGGATGTCCCTCATAATTTCATTGAAGAGTCCTTCAATATTTTATGCATTTCAATATTGATACGATATTGATTGATAATTGATTGAATATTGATCAATTATGAAATGCATAAATCAATTATCAATCAATATCCAAATGTTTTGGATGTCCGTCTAATTTCATTGTGAAAGCATCCAATGTTTCATGTATTTTAATATTGATAAATATATCCTGTGTTATAATCAATCATGTTTTTCGAATGCAAGCGAAAAATTCGCGGTAATATCCAAGAGTTATGGATGTTGGTCATAATTTCATTGAAAAGGCATTCAATATTTCATGCATTTCAAAATTGATAAACTGATCCAGAGTTAATACGGTTATCCGTTTCATTTGATATGCTAATTACATCAATTTTTCCCAATAATTTTAACCATAGCTCTCCCGATTATACTCCAAATATCCTTCTCTAATAAAAACGACTTAAATTTATATATTTAAGGCGTATTTATTAGAGACTAGTATAGAATTATTTTGTTAATTCAGAGGGTGAATCATAATCGCAACCAAAACTATCAACAGAAATAATATCATTCGTTTGGTGAATCATCAACTCATTTACGTAACGGCTGAATTATCTTATCTTGATAAGAGGAAGAAAACTTGCACAAACGTTAAAAAATGGAAACAAATGAGTAGGCAGAATGGATGCGTAGATCTTTCATCTTTCAAAAGTACCATGAGAGGTTCTGTTTACAAATTACTTGTTATAAAGAGAGCAAAAAAAGGTTTGTAAAATATGTAGTCAGTTTTTTAATCAAGATAATACAGAAAAGATGCTGAGATCAAAGTTTTCAGAAGAATGGGCCACCATGATAATTAACAAAAATTAGAATCCATAAATTACATAATGTCTTTCTATATATCATTTTACTGCTACTTTTTATTTTAAATGCAGTTATGTATTGTAAGATACTAACAGAATTATATAAAAAAGGAAAATTTTTAGTTATATTTAGAAAACTTTTATATAATAAATTTTTCACATTAAATACATAAGTATTCTAAATTCCATTAATTGAAAAAGCTTTACAAATAAAAAAAATAAAGTATAATTTAGCTTAAAGTTTGGTATAACAACGATATTTTTTGTTGTTCATGAACTCACGCATAAAGAATATGTTCGCTTCAAAAATCCTGTTGTTATATTTGTGACTCGTAATATATATATATATATATATATATATATATATAGAGAGAGAGAGAGAGAGAGAGAGATGTATGCACAACTTGGATTTTTAATGTTATTTATTCTTCGAGCCTTGGTACTTAAAGATGAAACTTTTATGCAGTTTACTTCGGTTTTTAGGAATTTATATTTGTCAAATTTTGAACAAATTATTGGATAAAATTTAAGGTATTTTATCTTACCTTTTTATAAATAAAAAAATGCCTATATTTCCAAATTTTCAAATCACGTTTATCTTTAACTAATATTTAATTATTTGAAAGATTTTTTTCCTAAACTATTTTGCACAAAAATGTAAAACGAGTTTGAGTTTAGAAAATTCATCTCCAAAGCTGTAATTAGCTTTAAAATATGATACTTTATTACCTCAATACGAAACTTTGAAAAAACTAATTTTAATTAAATATCAGGTTTTAAAATTTTTTATCTACATATTAAATAATTATCTTGACTCTTTGGCTGAAATAAACAGCCTTCAGATTCGTTGTCCTAATTTAGAAAAATACTACAAAGCATTAGATAATTTATAGCCTACATTAATTAAAAGTATCTTTTTTTAAAAGTAATGACATATTTGAAACTGAGGAAAGCTTATATGCAGAAAATAAGTACAAAATTTCCATTGTTATCATCTTAAATTTTACCTAGAGGCAAAGATGTACGTCAAATTAACATATTCAGAGTAACCGATCAGCTGAAAGAAAAAATAAGTATAAGGATATTCAGTAAATGTAGTTTAAATTAGTGGGAAACACGACGGAGGGGTTTCAGGAGTAATGGTTACACGGTCAACTTATGATACCCACCAGCTGAGATTGAAACTTCACATGAAACTGGATCAAATATGCCTAAAAAAACCTTTAATGGTTAAGAACCGAATAATGAATGGCGCAGAGAGTATAGGTTTTGACACTCTGCCAGATTTCGAATTTTTCCTTAAGTGCTGCGAGAAGCTATTTTTAGATTCATTCTTGAGGTACAGGGGTTGAAAATTCTGTAAAACGTTGCTTGTTTTCCAGTGTATTTTTTACTCTCTTAGTTTATTTTTCTTCATTGAATGATGCATGCTGTATGATTGCCAGTTATACAATAATGTAAGTTTATTTTCAGTTATACAATAATGTAAGTTATCTATAACATGAATTGGGCTTGATGTATGATTGTTAAGTATACAATAATTTGAAATTTAAACTGTTATGAGAAGCAATCTTTATTTACTTCTGGTTCCATCTTTGTTTTAATATAATAAAATGTTATTAGTTTATCAGTTTGAGTCTAGCACTTAAAACCGTTGATTAATAATTATTTGATCTAGTATTCAAATTCTTAATATATGTTTATTATTTAAATGTGTAAATATTTAATCAAATCGTTTTTTTATTAGTAAAGATATTCACTGTCAACTATTTTTTGAAAAGTAGGATCATTTTATTATTTTAATATTTATTTCTTTATCAGATTGAGTCTTACACTTAAAATTGTTGATTAATAATTATTTAATCTTGTATTCAAATGCTTAATATATGTTTTTTTTTTTATTTAAATATGTAAATATTTCATCAAATCGTTCTTTTTATTAGTAAAGATATTCACTGACAACTTTTTTTTTGAAAAAGAATTATTTTATTATTTTAATTGATGAAAAAGATATTAAAAAATTTGGAAAGCTTTTTTACTAAGACTTCAATAAATGTTCATATTGATTCAATTACAAAACAAAAATCTATAGATCAATAGATTTTAAACTATATCAATATTCATCAGAAATATTTCTGTATTTTAAGATATTAATTTAAATGTTTGGCCTTTTTTTTGCATTTTTTTTTCAAAATTTCTGCTTAGATATATGGCACATAAAACAAATGAAAACATTTTTGCTAAATTTAAATTTATCATTCAAAAATTTGTAAATGGGGGTATAACATGAAAGAAAATAGTTGTAAGACATGTCTTTTAAAAGAGTTAGAAGTGCATAATTTCAATTTCAATATATATTTTGTCTAATTTATCCTACAAGCTACTTTATGATTATTATAGTTTATAAAGCAATTAAAAAATAGAGAAGAAAAATATAAAAATACTAACTAGAGTTCTGCTTTTAATGGGAAGAATGTAATTATTTTTATTCAATTTTTTACTTTTAAATTTTTATAAAGATATTAATTTGATAAATCTTATGAAATTCAAATTCTAACTGAATTTACTAGTTAAAATAAGTACTTATTATTTAAATAATCTAGTTTTAATTCAGTTAAATTTGATTAATTTAAATTTGAGACACGAAAAATAGTATTAATTAAAGTTATGTTTTCAATTATAAAATATTAAATATTCTTTTTTTCATTTCATATTTTTATACAATAATTTAATTAATTTAATAAATATTGTATAATTCAAATTTCAATCAAATTTACATTCTGAAATAATAACCTATTAGGAAAATGACATAGTCTTAATTAAGTTAATATTAATTAATTTAGACTTGAGCCATGAAGAATAGTACTAATTAAATTTATGTTTTAATTATAAACTTTGATTTTTTTCATTTTATATTTTTATAAAGTATATTAATTTAATAACTATTAAATAATTCGAACTCTAACTCAATTTACAAAATAAAATAAGTACTTATTATGAAATTTAATTAATTTAATTATATCTAATTAATAAGTAAAATACTAACCAAATGTTGGAGTTTAAATGAATACTTATTGCAAAAATGAACTTGTTTCTATTTTATAATTTAGTTTACCAAACATCCCTTTATCTCTAAAAGTGAAGAAAATTTATGAACATAAGTATTTGGTTAATGTAATTAGGAGCAAGGCTTTTATTTGTTTAAAGTTAAATCAGATATATATTTTCAGATATGATGAAAATAATCTTTATGCGAATAACAGCCACTCTATTTTTTGATTATAAGAATATAGAACCCAGAAATTATTTTAAATTTATATTCGATATGTATGGCAAATACTATATAAAGCTTAAAACAACTAATAGTCATAAGATTTCAAAATAACTTTAATAAGGAAATATAAGTTTTTTAATAAAGGGTGACATATGAAAAAGTGCGTAATTTAACCAAGCATATATACGGTATTGCATTTAAAAAATGGAGGTATTCATCAGTTTTGCTGTGACCAAAATTAATAGAAGGAGATGTTATTGGATAGAGGAACGAACTGTAGTTTCATTAAATAAAATTACACTGATTATGAGCTGCAAGTCAGACTTCTGCCCAGGCGTTCATACTCTCAGAAGTAACTGTTACACTCTTTTTGTTGTAAAGCGGACACGTCATCATCAATTCAATTTTTCGTCGGAATATTTGCACAGAGGTAGCGTGTTTTCCTAGTGATCGGGGCGTTCCGGTTTCGAGTCCCGGTGAAGGCATAGATGTTCTTCTGAATACTATCTGCGGGGTTTATAAATGCGCCCTCCCCCCTTTAAAGAAAGGCTGTACTAATGAATATGATAAGTATGTAGCTAAGTTATACTCTTGGCTCTAGTTGGTCTTTTTTCAAAAAAACAAGAAAAGCTCATTCGGCTTAAAATCGCTGACGGCCATCAGCGCGCTTGTCCATGGCAAGTGTCATCAGTAACAAAAACAGCACATTGATTAATGTTGTTATTGTCATTAACAACAACACAAAGATGCTTCAACTTCTTTGCAAACAACATGAATAAATCTTTAAAAACTACACAGTATAAAATTTAGAGGATTTTTTTTTTATTTTTATAACTTGCAAAAATCGCCCAAAAAGGGGCAAAATTATGGTATCATGTGTAATAGAATATTGGCGCAATCTGAAGAGAAACAAGTAAACCTGCATTTTCAACTGCCCGAGATTAACTGTCCTCTCTGTGTATAATATGATTTGGATATCTTGGCGTAATCAGTAAATTCCCAGGAAAATACAGGTATTTTGAAAAAAAAAATAATACAATTTAACGTTTTTTAACGTACTTAATATTTAATCAAAGTGATTTCATATGATATCAGGGAATAATATGTTTCCTGCCAATCCTCATATTTGATACCCTGAGGCTAGCTCTGCACGTGGTCATCGAAATCTTCTAAAATTAAGTCTTGGGTCTTCATTGTATTGCGATATGTCATAAATTATATCTTTACTGCTACTTTGCGTGCAGAAAAGAATTAAATGTACCCCATAAAGAATCTCTAGCATTGTGGTGAAGTGGCCAACAACAGGGGTTCCCAACTTATGAGTCTGGAATCATTATTTATGGATTTCGACAAGACATTGAATGAAAGTACTGGCTTATCCATAAATACATCCCGATTACATAGGATTATTTAGATTGACAGAATTCTGATTTTTTATCCAGAAAAAAGCTTCAGTTTTTTTTTCTCCTGACATTTTGAAGATATTATTCTTTTTGATTTATTTATCCCTTCGTGAAGTTGGATTTTGAAAATATAATAGTGGGAATGAAAAGAAGGTTGAAATTGTGGAATTCTCGGTATCTAAAAAGAGCTTGAATTCACTTGGAATTGAAATGTCATCATCAAAAGTAAGTGAAGAGAAGTGCACATTTCACTTTATGTTTATGATAGGTTATCACATTATGTTCTGATCTTTTTTTTATTTTACAAATGGCCCATTTGGGTCCATAAAATCTTTTTCAGAAAGAATATGTGATGTCCGTGTTGAAAAAATTCAATGGGTCTTGGAAAAAGTGACATGTTTTAGAATCGATTTCTAAAATGCGAGTCGAAATGTTTGAAAGTTTGTAAATGATTGAAATTTAACATTGATGTTGTACATGTGAACAGTAAAAATCACATTAAGCATTGTTGTTCGCTAAAACCTAACTTAAAAGATTTCGACTGTATTATGTTCAGATGTTTTTCTTCTTATAACTATCTCTTAAAAATGTTTAATAAATGTATTATCTGTGCAACTGTTTATTTTCTAGTAGATTATTGTATAAAAATAAAAGGTTCCGTTAAAAAATTTCATAGAATGCGCTTAAAACATTAGATTTATGCCCACTTGCCCACATTACGTATAGTTGTATATTTTAGGTAACATTTTGAAGGAATTTTTTATCAATGAAATAATTTTAAATTCCATTTTGATTGCAGTTTAGAAATGCGACATATACATTTGGTGAATATGTACTTAAAATTTAATTTCTTATTCAAATTTTCAAGTATCATGGCTTAATTCTATATCCTTTATTTCAAAAACCCTAGAATCTTAAGATATTAATAATATATTTAGGCCTATATTAAAGTTATTTCAAAAATAAAGTTACATATTTACTAACTTTATTTATTAAGTTTGTATAAAACTTTATTTATTAAGGTTGAAATATAAAAATACTATACATTGATTTGACTTATTTATTGACATGACTATCTTTATT
>JAOUZG010009736.1:578096-599332 GCA_026289955.1 Argiope argentata
ATATAATTAATAACTGAATATATAAGCGGAAAAACTTCAGAAATTTTTCAAACATTTCTAACACAACACATTTCATTAATGCATTTCACTATATGCAAACAAAAACATTTTTTAAAAAAAGATCGAATTTTAAAAACATATTTTAAATATATATTTATAAGTAAAATATTTTCGTTGTTGGCATTATCAAATGTTGTATTTTCTCATTTGTTTTCAAGATTCAGACTAAATAAACATTATTTTAAAAAAAATAAATGGAATTTTAGTATCTATTTTTTATAAAGAAATGCATTTTTGTTTTCATTAATGTCTAATCATAGTTTTCTTAAAATAATTTACAATATTGCCTTTTTTTTACTAAAAGATTATATTTAAATAAAATTATAAAAATGGTAAATTAATGAATACTTAATTTTCTTACTATCGAAAAGCAATACATAAGTCTATAGTTAGAACTGGAATTATTAATAAAACATGGCATTTCTTACGATAAAGCTTTTAAGCATTCATTGATTTCATATTTGAATATTCAAAAATAAATTTGCCTAATAGCCTAATTGATAGGAAAAAGTCAATAAAAAGATACTTATTTAGCTATTACTATCATGAAAGAATATCATTAAAATTCGTTTAAGTAGTCTTTATATCTGAAAAGGCGTTTAGTGTGTTTTTTTTTTTTTAATTTTTCCTTTGGGTTGCTTCGAAATATTTTGACGGGAATTATTGGAAAAGAAGAAATTTTTGCATATAAAGAAAATAACTTTAATTTAAAAAAATAAGTGATTTAATTCGAATTTCATATGGATATAAATCTACAAAGACAAAAATATTTTTACGTTCATATTATAAATATATATTTCATTTACTTGTAAAATAACTTATAATTAAAGAACTAACATGTTATTGAAACTTGTAAATTAGATTAGCTCAACGAAAATGTAAATTAAACCTTCACAAATTATCTCTATATGAAAAGACAATATCTGAAATTTCCTTCAGCACACAACCAGTAAATTACTAATAAATAAAAATAGCAGCCCAAAACGCTCGAATGTGGGAGACATCGCACAACTACGTGGGACCATCAATTCATCTGCGACACTCATTTGACTACGTTTCTCGATTTGAACTCTACTTGTTGATCATGAATTCAGAAAAACAGGCAACGGAATTCTATTAATGTCATAATTTGCTTTGTGCAAACTTAACAGAATTTCATCTAGAAATGAGGTTTTAAAATTGTACTACGTGTATTCGTAAATGAAGAAATTATCTATGTGTTAATGAACAAAAATATTTAAAAATGTGGAATAATTCGTCAGGTTAAATAATTTTTCCAGGAATAATATTATAGTAATGATAGAGTCCTATCTTCTCGTTTCATACCAATTCAAGACTAGAAAAGAGAGAAAAAATACTTATTTTTGGGTATCAGTTTTTAATAGGATTAAAAATATTGCGTTTTTGCATGTATTTTGATAGAAAAAAATGGAAAAAATATAGTTTGAATGTATGGTTTTGGGTACAGGCATTAAAATTGAATAAATTCCTTAAAATTTTTCCTTAGGAGCCTACGCGGAATATAGTTTTGGTTTCAGGTGGTATTAAATTGCTATAATTTAGTTGACACTTTTTTTGACATTTTGCTACTTTAGTACATGATTCAAAAAATCAGTAATCAATATAAAGCTACATGGAACAGTAATTAAAAAAAACAAAGCATCTGTGAAAAAAATGATCAGAAATCAAAATAATCAATTGGAAAATTAACTGGTGCTATCTTTATTAGATCTAATCTAGAAATTTTCCTGAGCATTATAAAAAAAGGGATAAGGGATAAAAAGGGATAATATTACCTAGAATATCCTACTGAACTGGCAAAAAGTGATATTATAAATCAGCTTGACATACCCTCCAACCAGTTATTTTTATTTGTAACTCAGTCATCATTATAAGTTTTCACTTTAAAATCCTACAAGGTTCTGTGAGTTGGTATCTTTTTATTTTTGTAACTCTTAAATAAACCAAAAAAACCAAACTTATTATATTTTTAATAGGTTCATATTCATTTTTAAGGGCCCCGAATTGAAGTATAGAATAAATACAAGACTACCACAATCAAAAGGTATTTACATGCTTTGGTATGAACTTTAATGGGTCTGTCTGCAAGACAGAATCGCCGAAATAATGAAAGTGTTATGCCTAAAAGGAAATGGATGTCCTTCCATCCAAAAACCTTAGCACAAAGATTCTATTCTTCTGTTCTCATTAGAGAAAATATAAAAGAGAGATCAGAACTTTTTTGTCAGCTTTGCAATCTTTTTCTTTTAACAGGTTTGGCTTTTCATTTCTGGATAAAAGATCTTTGAATAGGAAGAAGACATTTTACTGGATAAAGGAGAAAAAAAACTTCTATGATTGTTTCATAGGGTTTTTTCCACCAATTCATAAGAATAAAGCATTTGAAAAATGCATGGAATTTGCCTTTTGATGCGAAATAATTTTAGAAATTTCTTGGCAATTTTAATTATATAAGAATTATATAATACTTAGTAAAGTCCATGAAAAAATAATATTAATTTCTGCATATAATTTTATCGAAAAAGAATTACAATTAACTTATTATTACCTAGCGGAATAAAATTTACAAAAATTAAATGATTTTCGAAATAAAACTGAAATTTAATTTATTTTCTAACATTTTATAATATTTAACTAATTATAACTATAAAGAATTCTTTGCTATTATTAATCTAATAAGATTTAATACTTAATAAAGTCTGCTAAGAAATAGCATTAATTTATGTACAACTTTTTCTATATATTATGAAAAACATATTAAAAAAAAAGACTTACAGTAAATATAACAGCAATTCAGTAGGTAGTTAGACTTAGTAGGTAATAGACTTAGGTAAAAGACTTACAGTAAATTAGGCAAAAAAAGTAATTACATAATAAAATTGAGCTTCAATTTAAATTTATTAAATTTTATTACATATATCTAATTATAATTATATAGAATAAAAAATGTATGTTATGGCAAATCTTCAACTATTCACAGTTCCACTTTTATTTAATCAACTTTCTTTATTTCCATTTATTCGAACTATTTATTAGCCAAAATTTATTGAAATATTTTTAATTAAAGTTTATAACATTTTTTAACTATCAATTTTCAAAACAATGGAGAAACAGCAAAAAATAATTATAAATTTAAATATGAAAGTGAAAATTTTATGCAGCATAAATATGTGTTATTTCGCATTGCTATAAATAATTATAATTATACATAATTATTAAAGTATATTTTTTGGAAAGTATATTTTTTGGTTGTCTGTAGGCAAGTGCTATAAGTAACAATAAAATAATTTCTCGAATGGCTAAGCAACACGTGCTCGTGCACGTTAAATTATGTTTCTATTTATATTAATTGCTTCATTTAATTAGTTACTTTAGAAACGCAAAAGATTAAAAAAACTTTGTCTTTTTATTAATAGTTTAAAAAAATATCACATTTCCTATTTATTACATTTCATATAATCACGTGCACAAAATGACATTTTCTAGGTTTTATTTGCTGTAGTCATAACCTTATTTGTTTTATCAGACCTTTCGTAAATGTAATAGCATTGCGTTATTAAAAGCTGATTTTTTGAGATGCTCGTGCATATAATGAAATTTTTATTTTTCGTCTTTGGAATTTTTTTTGGCGTACGGATTTTTGTAGAAGCCAAAACCTCACCCCGAAAACAACATCATGTTCTGCCATGATAATAAAAAGGCAAAATTCTATATAACATAAACATTTTATTTTCGCATTGCTGGATATAAAGTACAAATTACTTTTAATCTTTTGATAATATTTCTGTATTATAAATATTTCAAAATATTAGAATGATTTTCAATCTTTTGTAAATATTTATGCATTATAAATATTCAAAGTTTCCGAAACATCCTCCCTGAATGCATCAATCAGATCTTCATATCGCAGTAACTGAATATGTTAAGAATCAATATTTCCCCTGACATTCTCAACCAAAGGAATTCCTCAGCCAAGAGAAATCTCATGAAACTGACATCTTCTCTCTCTTCGTCTCCCATTCATATGAGAAGTCACGGTGTCACTTGACTTAAATAAACATGACATATTCATTTGAGGTCTCCTTTGGAATTATTTTCTCTGTGACAGCAATTTCTCTGTGATGCAAACTTCCCTGTGACACTAACTTCCTGCAAGACACCACTTCAAATGATTCCCTTAGTTGTTGAGCATGAAAGATATATATTTGTCAAAGGGATTTTCAAAGGCTTTGCGCTTAAATTTTCATGGCTCGTTCACGTTTTAAGTTTGGTATCATTAATCAAAGCAACGAAATACTCATAAAGTATGTTGGAAATTTCAATAAGTTAAGATTAAAATAAATGGAAGTCGGTATAGAAACAAAAATAACAATAACTGTATGAAATGTCGTTGAATTTTAGCTTAGTCACATTATATTTCATTTCAGAGCAACAAAAATTTACTTTACTCTTGTTACAATTACAATTACTTTACTCTTACTACAATTTCAATTGCTTTATTCTTGTTACAATTACAATTATTTTACTCTTGCTACAGAAAAACGACTTTACTCTGTCTACAGAAAAAATACTTTACTCTTACTACAGCAAAATTACTTTACTCTTGCTAAAATTACAATGACTTTACTCTTGCTAAAATTACAATTATTTTATTCTTCTCTTTATTCTTACTACAATTATAATTATTTTTTCTTGCACTTTACTCTTGCTACAATTACAATTATTTTACTCTTGCACTTTAATCTTGCTAGAATTACAATTATTTTACTCTTGCACTTTAATCTTGCTAGAATTACAATTATTTAATTCTTGCTACATTTACAATTACTTTACTCTTGCTACAATTACAATTACTTTATTCTTGCACTTTACTCTTGCTATAATTACAAATATTTTACTCTTGCACTTTACTCTTGCTGCAATTACAATTGTTTTACTCTTGGACTTTACTATTGCTCCAATTATAATTATTTTGCTCTTGCACTTTTGCTACAATTACAATTATTTAACTCTTGCACTTTAAAGTTGCTGGAATCAATTTTTTTACCCTTAGACTTTACTATTGCTACAATTACAATTATTTGACTCTTGCAATTTCTTTTGCTGGAATCACATTTTTTTTTTACTCTTGATACAATTACAATTATTTGACTCTTGCACTTTACTCTTGCTGCAGTTACAATTGTTTTACACTTGAACTTTAATATTGCTACATTTACAATTATTTAACTCGTGCACTTTAATCTTGTTAGAATTACAATTATTTTCTTCTTGCTACAATTGCAATTACTTTACTTTTGCTACATAAAAATTACTTTGGAAAGGAAAAACCGTAATATAGCAGATATTCATCGTAATATTTTTCATATGAAGATATAACGCTTAACTTACAACTTAACTCCCTTAAAATTTGAAAATATTGGTAATAAACTTTCCAACCATAAATAAGATGATATTTCATTACTTATTAGCGATAATATATACAAATATATTCAAAGTATAGAATATTTTCTTTTACCGTTTCGACAATCATTATATATTTTCACAGTTTCTGAGACAACATTTCACGTAACATTTGGATTTTTTTCTTTGAGTATCCGTCATAAATGTGTTTAAATTGTCGTGTTCAAAACGTTTGAATTATAATAAATATCTATAAAACCATATTTAGATTTCTTTCTTTCAATATATGATTTCCAATAATTTTTTTATCTTATTGAACCATAATAAGAAATATCAAGAAGACTGAACTTCATGTGGCAATTTTTTTTGTAAAATTATATTTTCTTAGAGAAATTCTTTAGATATGAATCACATATTGAATAAATAGGATTTTTTTCAATTTTGTTTATATATAAATTGGTTATTAAAAATCATTAATTCACTTACTTTAACTTGTTATTTGAAGCATTCTGATACTACTGTATTCACTTTATATTTTATCTATCATTACTTATATTACTGAATTTGCACTTAAATTTACTATTACAAATTCAGTTGTATTTGAACTTTACTCAGTTTAAATCAGTTTTTACCATAGTGAAATCGAGTCTTCTATGAAATTAAGGCATTATTAGCAAGAAAACAACTAAAAAATGCCTATAATAGTTATGCAAAATGTTTTTTTTTTGCGGGTGTAAGATCCCCTTTTCCCCGAAAGACTCAATTTTAGATAAACTTAAAGAAGCAAATAAAGTAACTATAAATATCAAAATAAAATATATAGCGAAAAGCGTACCTTGAACCAAGGATCAGAATTATTAATGTTACTCTGACCACTATACTGAGAACTATTAATTTGGAGCGGAATTTGAATGTATAATATTTAATTAACTATGCATTTTTTGGGTGTAAAATCACGTTTTTTATGGAAAAAAAATCATATGAAGATAAATTTTTAAAAAAGCAAAAAAATTTCTAAAATTTCGTTATAATACAAATTGTTAGAGGCATTTCTGTGATCTACAAAAATTATTTTATATTTCTACAATAATTGCTCATTTATAATTATAAGATAAATCATTGTTCATAATTTGTGCACCCGATGCATTGGGGTGTCTAGGCTTCTTCAGATAGAGCATCACATTTTTATATAATTTTCATATCATGATTTATATTTTCATTTCAATTTCATATATCGGGGCTGCAAAATTTTTTTAAAAAGCATCTCTTTTGGCAAGAAAAAAAAATTCATAAAAAAACGTCCATTTTTATAGTTTTTACTGTATTTGAGATCTACTTAGACATTTTAAAATTCATTCGTTTTCCTTATCATTGAGCGAAAATTTTTTAATCGCTCGAAACCCCCAGAATCGTTTTTATAGAGTTAAATGGCTTTCTAATTTGTATTTACTGAAGCAGAAGAATATACTCTGATTTGGTTGTCTTGTAATTATCGATTAAAAAAATTAACTGAGTTTATTTAACTGAATTTTAAATGTAATTGAAAGATAAATAGTCATAATATTTTAAGTGAAGTGAATCAGGGATTTTTTAATTATATTTGCTATTTATTTTTATATCAAGCCACGTTTTCAAAAAGTTTCTGTTACAAAGTTTAGCTGTCCAGAAGGTTAAAAAGCACATAGTGAACCAAGAGGTTCATTTTTCTTACGATTATTATAATAATTAACATTTTTTCAATAATATTCATAAAACTGCTTTTATTTTTATATTGTATGTATTTTTTATATTTTAATTTTTTTTATATTTATATATTTATTTATTTTTACCTTAGCCCTACAAAAAGTGTTGAATATTCTGGAAAATTATCTTTTGGAGCATCGAAGGATAATGAGGTATTTTGAAAAAGAATATAGATTCAGCATAGGCATATAGAATCAGAATAATTATAAATAAATAATTAATAACAGAATAATATAAAATAAATAATTTATAAACTAAAAAAACAATTGTAACAGGAGATAGTTGATGTATATGGTATAAGTAAAAATTGCACCAATCAAATTACTAAAATTTTTTTATTATTATATTTAATTAAATTCTGTTTTGTATTTTTGTATGCATAGCGATATTTATAAGAATGATGAAAATTTATTTTTAAAAATCACACATTATTATTTTATTAGGTATAAAATCAAAATGGAAATTAATATTCTCCTCATGTCTTGATGAGTAGTCATAATATCTCAATAAAAATTTAGAAATAACTTCTTTTAGCTTTTTGTATAATATTTTTCAATTTTCATTCTTTTTAATATAAAGTTTAACAATGAAAAAAATATTATTCTTCAGAATGTTTTATAGCATTATATTAATAATTAAATATTTCGAAATAAATTCTTTCTGCCTTTAGTTTATTTTATATTGTTTTTATATTTTCATTCTTTTTAACAGAATTTTTAAACTTAAATAATTGATCTAAATAACAATCTACAAATAAAAAATTAAAATTCTTTTTAGAAATTATAATATCAAGATATTAATCTACTTTAATATGTCTAGAAATGCAGTATTTGTTTATATATATTAAAATTCATTAGTAAGTAACAAATAATTTCACGGAAACTGTAGATAACAAATGAAACAAAATAATTGTTTGAAAGATTTTTTTAAACAGGAAAGAAAATTTCTATTAGAAGTTTAAAATGAAATTCTCGGTTTATAAAGACAAAGTTCACATGTACTTTCAATAATTCAATCTTTTTAGTTCATTTAATCTTCAAGTTAAAAATAAAAGAGAAATTATGCTGGAAAAGTTTGTTCCATTGAGAGTGCATTAAGAGAAGAATAGATCTTAATGGAAAAGAAACGGAAAACCAGAAGAAATCCTCTGATCGAATTTATTATTGAGAGTTGTGAAACCTAAATCCTTTTCACCTAAGTTACGATAATAGATGAATAAAGGAAGTAAATGCAACGACACCAAGGAAAATAGGGTAAAGAAATAAATGGGAATAAAGTTTTTAAGTTTTATTTCATGAGAGAACTTTGAGAAAAATAAATAAGAATAAAAGAAGGAATTGTTCACTAAAGTAATGACATTGATGTTATTTATTACAACATTTCTAAAGTTTTTGCCTTTTTGTAAAAACATAAAGACATTCATTTCTAATAAAGCAAATTTAACTGGTTAAGTCAATTTTTTTAGAATAATCATGTTACACATAAATTTAACAAAATGTGTTTTTTACATATCATTTTACTGTTTTGTAAAAAAATACAATTATTTTTGCAATAATAATATCAATTTGCTTATTTTTAAATGATAATTCATTCCTATAAATATAAAGATATATGGAAATCTAATCATTCCATGTGATACACTTAAATTGAAATATTTTAAATATTAAAGCAAATTTACAATTAATTTCTAAATAGGTTAAGGCAGTGTAATTTAAACAGAAAACGCAAATGTAAATGCTTTCAAAACTCTGTAATTATTCATTTATAAAGAATAGTTAAATAGTTAGTGAATGAAAAATTCACTGACATATTCTATCTTTATATATAAGAAATAAATCGAATTAAATAAAATTGTACTAAAATGTCATAAGGAATGTTATAAATAAATTCATTTATTTAGCTAAAACGTTTCTAAGAATATAGAAAGAATAAGAATATGGAATAAAATATAGTAAGAATATAAAAAGAAATATCCTAAAATAATTGTACATAGTGTAGAATACATAAAAAAATAAGTGTTAAGAATATTAAAGACATCATCAAAATTAATAAATGTGAAAATAGCTTCTAATTTCACTGTATCAAATAATAATACACTTAAAGGAATATTATTTTAAATGTATGTTACAATTAAACAATTTGTTTCAATTTAGGAATGTTTTAATAGTTATTAGAGATGAATACAACAGATTTTCAAAGCTAAATTTTGAATAACTAAACAAGATAAAAAAGTTAATTCATTTGGGAATTGAAGTAACATGCTTTTACAAAAATAATTGCTATAATAATAATCATCTTTATTAAAATATAACAACAGAGATTTTATTTCAAATCCTTAAATATTCTTCCTTAATGGAATCCCCATTGACTCCCTATCTTATAAAATATTAATAAAAGAAAATTAAGGAAACGATTTTACTTTAACTTTCCATAAAAAATATGTTTTCACAGGCAATATGATTTATTTTCTGAAAAGATTACAGACGTTAATCCGATTACATTGAAATTTATTTTTCTTATATAAGCAAATAATATATTTTAACTTGAAGATTCGATTCATGAATTCATGTTTCGAAAAATTTCAGGAATTTAAATTTTTAATAATTAGACATCGTACGCATATAATGGAATTTCTGGTATTGTAAAAATTCCTTTTTCACAGTTCAGGCTTAATTATTTAATTTTATTTACCAACTTGGCACTTTGATTAATTTTATTTGAAATCTTAAATTTTATTCGTATTGAAATAAAAAAAGTGAAGGCATCTAAAGATAATTGTAAAAATATGCTGATTAAATTTATCAACATATTTAAGTTACTCTTATGAAAAGAAATGATGATTCTTAAAAAAATCATTTGATTGCTGGTCGTTCAAAAAACATATATAACCGAACCATCTAATTTATTTCACATCAAAGTGTTCCCCAAGAATTATTACACATCACATAATTAAACTATATTTTGTTATTTATAAATTTATATTACAATATTGATAAAAAAAATTATATTAGTGGATATAAAAATTGCAATCATAAAAAAACATTTTTGGAAAATAAAAAAGTGATTACTAAGGTATTTCGTTTTTGCTCTCATAAGCCCTTGCTTAAATAGGAGTATTTTATAATTTTTTAGATATTTGTAGAATTTACTTCAATTTCAGCTTGTTAAAAATAATTGCATATAAAACAATGTTTTAATTTAAACAATGTTACAATTATTGTTACAATTTAAAGAAATTGATTTTGATTGAAATCTAATTACACAATGAAAACATTGTCTAAAGCAAGGAGACATTAATGATTGCGTACATTATATACAGTAAGGGAATAGGGAAAACGTTATTTAAAACACAGTTAGCTCACACACAGCTCACGAGTTTTCTCATGTTTCACGTCTCGAGCTATGTATTAATGCAGCCTTTAATGTGTTAACACATTTCTAAATAGATGATAGTAATTCAAACTAATATCTTATTCTAAGAAAATAATGTATATATTATTTTAATTTAATTTAAGTTATTTATTTTACTAAATATTAACAAACTGAACTTCAAAAGATAAGTATTTTAAGCTTTTCTTCATATAATTATGTTCTTTACTGAGTGAATATATACAATTTCAAAACCTCGTTTTTAGCAGTTTAATATATTCTGCCCTTTTTTTATATTTCTGTACTGATAGCACTGTTGCTGAAATGCAGCAAACACTGATGATATTTTAATCGTTAACCGTAAATTTATTTTAACTTTAATTTTGTCGTTTTAACTTTATTTTAACTTTGTTATTTTATGCATTTATTTTAGAGCATTTGAGGATTGAATTCATTACGCTTTATCTTTTATTTTATTTTTGATATTTTGTAGACACAAAAATTCATTTTATATTATGAGAGTCTAACTTTGGTTATAATTTTTTATATTATTATACAAAAAAACTTACCTTCGAAATAAAAAGTCTCATTCCATCGAGGATTCAGTGTCCTATGTTTGACCTTGGTTTCTAACTTCCGTTTCTTGTCCGGCAACAGCGTGACCTTCACATAAGGGTCACTCGTTCCTGTTAAGGAAATTTAAATGAATTAAACGATATTTTTACTCATGCTCTTTATAACTTGTTAATAAACATACGATACGTTTTTAAATATTGTAAATTTAAGAATTTGACCCATATTATATTATTAAAGAATTAAAATATTTTAATAATGAAATATAATCATTCGGTACAATCAGTATTGTTTGCAGCAAACATAAATATCTATCGAATTTTCATCCAATTGATATTTTAATTTTTTTTTAAAATTTTATGCACATTTTTTTTATTTCTACGACAAAGCTCTATATTTAAGATTTCAGTTATGCATTAATCAGATTAACTTTTACAATTAGTGTCATCTGATAACAAAATTTTAAAAGCTTTTTCACAAGATTTGGATGTAAAAATTATTTAAAATGAAAAATATATTTTTTTGGTTTTTAAAGAGTACTATTGAAAAACAGATTTAATATATATCTATATCTATATATATATTAGTTCAATTTTCAAATTGGCAATTCTTCACTTTTATTCAGAACTAAGGCATACCTTCTTCTTTTTAATTGTTGTACAAATTTTTATAGATATTACTTAATTTCTAATTATTTTTCTAATTTGCAACTTGGATGTTTAAATTATTGTCATTTAACCATCTTCGTACAATACATTTAATTTTGAATCGTCTAAATTTTGAATTTTATTTGGAATTTCTTATTATTTGTCTTTTTTATTTCCTTCTAGCTTAGTTAATTTTACTGTTTGAAATTTTGTGATATTTGCTTTACTTCATTGGCAATTTTTCATTTCTTTTTTGCTTAACTAATATTCTTGTTTGATTTTTTTCTTTGTTGGTATTTTACTGTATTTTTATTGATTTCTAATTATCTTAGATTCTTAGAATTTTGTAACTTGTATTTATCATTTCAAGTATATTAATACGCCATATTTTTTGAGGCTTGAGATTATTTTTTTTCTTTCTTGAAATGATCTTTAGAATCATTCTACAAAATTAAAATATTTTTTTATCAAAAGTATCGCAAAAATTTCTTATCGCTATAGCATAATTGTTAAAAACCATTTAAAAGAAAATTTAGTTTATGATTTAGTTATTTTAAATTTTTATATGAATTTTGAATTATGAATAATTATTCAAAATTTGGAATATTGTATAATAATCTTGAATTATTACATAGGATTTTTTCCAAATATTTATTAAAAATTAAAAATAATATACATGATTGTGTAAAATGAAAATAATATAAAATTAACTAAAAATTAAATTTGTATATCAAATTTTTATCATTTTTCCTCGTTGGTTTCATTTTTGACACACTTTTGTTAAAAATTCCTTATAATACAAAAATAACCTATGTCCGCAAAAAGTGTTTTTATTAACTGAATTAACAAACACTTCTGTAAGATTAATATATTCGTGTTCTGTTAGAGAAATAAGAAGAATAATATATCATATAATAATAATAATAATATATTTACTTCGGCTTTTTCTCACTCAACCCTACGAACAATTTCGGTATGTAGATTTTTATGTTCTATCCATATAAATCGTGATATTTGCTTCTACATTTCTACTAGCTTCATTTTCATTCTGATCCAAGCAAAGTTTTACCTTTTTCTCTTTTTATATAAATATATGTATATATCTTTCTAGCATTTCTGAAAAACTAAGTTATTATAAGACCACTTCACTCGTAGTACTTGCTAGAAAAGCCATAATTTTGTATCTCTAAGTAGATAGAGTATTAAACTGAATGCACTTCTTGTAGCATGTATGCAGCTTTTATGAAAATGCATCTATACTCAAAGCACGTTCCTTTGCCTTTTAAAAGTATCAATATATTGAAAACGTTGAAAGGAATGCTTAGCTTTAAAAGTATGGAAAAGGAATTCAATAACAGGATTCATGATTTGGAAAAACTGCGCCGTCAAAATACAAGTGTATATTTTGCGACATATTTTTTGGAATGGGATTCTCAATTGTGGTTTATGGTTACTTTTGAAAACATTTTTGAATCTATTGGGTTTTAAAGTTACATTATCGAGAAAGTGGACAAAGGAAGAACTAGGTTTCGAACTCTTTATTCCTCATTTTTATCGTTTCACAAGTTTCAAATCTTTTTCAAAAGTTAATTTTTTTCCAAATGATTAGACGTAACTCTTTTTAAAATTCTGTTTTCATCAGACAAAAAAAATATTGAATATAATTCTCATTTGAACACTTAATCTTTCAACATATGTCCTTCATAATTAATTTTTTAAACAAAATTTTAACAGATGATATTTAAAAATTGTAAAATATATTATTAATTAATTGTAATATTTTATACAGCATTTATTTCGTTATATTTTGTGAAGTAAATTATGAGAATGGTTAATATGATATTGTTAATAGCTTGTAAAATTGCTTCCCAGAACGTTTAGTTGCGTATCTGGAAAGAACATTTAACGATCAGCCCTGTAGGTGCTGATCGTGTGCTACGTCAGCGATCTCAGAGTTTGGCAACATATTTGGCAACGAATTTGGCAATATTGGCGACAAAATAGATATTGCTGGAGAGCTTAGGAGTTTTAGAGATTCATATAGGTCTGATTGTTACCGAAAATTCTCGGTCGACTTCCAGGACTATAAAAGGCCGACTGTCTCGAGCTGCAATGGAATCAGAGTTGTTGTCAGATAATCAACGAGACGTCGGGAAGATAACGTTGAAATGACGGGAATAATACAGCGTTCTGTGGAGTTCGAGCATTGTGCGGGATGAACGGAACTGTGGGCCTAGTCCAGGCATTCCTTGCAGAATCAGCATTGTGTAGTGTGTGGAGTAGCCAAGCGAGGATACAGTTGAGAATTTCAGCCGTTCAGAGATATCGTAGAGTGAAAAGACGGAAATATTGCAGCGTTGTGGGGAGTTCAAGGATAGTGTGGACTGAACAGAAGTGTGGGCCTAGTCCTGATATTTCTTGCAGAATCAGTATTGTGTAGTGTGTGGAGTAACCAAGCTAGTATCAGTTGAGAATTTCAGCCGTTCAGAGAGATCGTAGAGTTAATTTTCTGAGATTCCCTCTCTTGCTGAATTCTTTCTGGCAGTTTTGTGTGCTGCGATCGTTGTTACTACCGAATTACTACTTGTAGGTTACTTCTTGTTCTAGTGTGCTGCTTTGTGTTCCTTTCGCATGTACGAATTTGTCGTATATGTGTTAGTGTGTTCCTGTTAAATACCGTCATTCATTAGGGTAGTCTGCTGATGATTTTCACATCATGCACCTACTACAAACGAACCCAGTGAATTTACAGACTTGTTAGTAGTATGCTGTAACTATATTATTAGGAAATCCATATTATTCCGCTTGAAATCCAAAAATTGCATTATTCTGGAACAGTGAATATAAGGCTACATAATTCATTAATAATTTAAATTTCATTATTCTCCTAGTAGACTTGGACGCATAAACAAGAAAATAAGTACTTGCAATAAGCATTTTGTGTCATCACTTTCAGTAACTGACACAAAAAAATATATTCAGAATAAAACATTCAAACAAAATTCTGCGTTGGAGATATTTCTCACGACTATTCATATCTATAGTCAGTACAGATTCAATGCATCTACAGTTTTTTTTAAAAAAATTCTTATGACAGAGCTTATTAGGAATAAATATAAAAAAACGCACCCTAATAGGCCTATTTGCAATATTCTTTTAAATTCTAGAATATCCTATTTGGTCACGAAACTATCGCCAAGTTTATCGCCAAAGACAGTATCTATCAGATCTATTTGTAAAATTGATTTCCTAAAGATGGAACTAATTAACCTGGGAAATACTATTGCAAATTCGTAACAATGAGCGTTATTAAACTTTTAATTAACTTTTAAGCATTTTTTTTCAATTTATTAGTTATAAAAAGAATGTATTTGTGACATGTATCTAAAAGGGATAAATAAAACAACAATTAACTTAATAATTATGAGTGAAACTCATAAAACTATTAATAATACTAATACTCATAAGGATTTAATAAATTTAAAAGTTAAGTGACATATTACAAAATATATGGTAGTATTAACTTTTTCAGAAAAAAAATCATTTATTTTTCATGCGGATTGTTTTATTCATATGTTTCCACGTAATGATATTTTTAGGCTCAAACTGAAAAATATCTATCTATCTATCTTTTTTTTTTTAATATTAATGTGAAACTTTTGGAAATTTTCAAAGTAAATATTTCCTTTATTTATTGGCATTTGTTTAAACAGTAAAAATTGTATTTGAAAAATCAATCATCTATTAACTTATGGCAGGATAATACTGTTCAAACACACTTTTGAAACGATGGTCACTTGCTTATCAGATTTATAAAATAATTTTATAAAGAGCTGTAGGCACATTTGGCAACAATAAAACGAAAAAATAGAAAAAAATTCCAGTATTTTTCTATTTTTCTATCTGAGGTTTTCGTTGATAGAATATGGAATGCCATTCAGAAAACTTAGATCCATTTGGATTTTTTATTATTCAATATAATTCCATTTCATATTATTCCATTTAATATTTTTTTTCTTTTTTGATAGAAACATATAGCAGATTCGAATTATCAATATTTCGTTAAGAGATATTGATAATTCGAATTATCTCCTCAACAGATTTTTACACCTTTTTGTAAAAATACCATCATCCCTCTCTACTACATATGACTTTCTGTTTAAGACATAAAATTCTGTTTAAGACATAATTCTTTCTGTTTCTAGACATAAAATGGAGTTTCAGCTGTAGAAATTTACTTTTCCAGCCTCATTTCTTTTTTCTTTTTTATTCTTCTTCTTTTTTTTTGTACTTACATTTTCTAATTTAGAATTCATATCTATCATTTTAAATACCAGTTAGTAAGCTCAAATTTAAATCCGAATTCTTTTTCTTAAGACTTTTGCTGAATTTTTTCATTCTTGTTAACTTTATTTTTTAATATATCGTTTTGTAATGATCAAATCAATGTTATTTTTATAGCATACTCATTTATTGTAATGTTAGAAGATGCCTTCCAATCTTTAAAATAAAATTTACAAATCATTTTAAAATCATTTCAAAATAAAATTCCATGAATGTATTCAATAAAAAAATTTCGCTTAAAAGTTCATTATTTAAAAATTATTTTTAAAATAAACCTTTCTGAGGTTATCAGTTATAGGCTTATTCTTGGAAGAATAATTATCTGATATATAATTATTCTTTTTAAGCCATAAATACTCGAAAAAATATATTTTCACATTAGTACAATAAACTTGCATTGCCAGGAAAACCGTTACCAGATTAGATATTTTATTTTTATTTATTCAGTTTAAGTTTTCCATTACATATTTCTTTCTATTTATTTTTATCATAATAATTTATTAATGAACCATCTAAATAACAATAACTTTTGTTATCAGTTATGGAAGGAATACAATTCACAAGAAACTCATTTTCCCCAACTTTTAATTTAATTAAGTTTTGCAAAAACTGATTTTACAAACTCATTAACGTATTTTATTTTCAAAGCTTCAGCTTATTTTATGTTGTGTTTGCTATTATTCAATAAAATGATTCTTTTAATTTCTAATTATTACAAAAAAAGGAAATTTAAAATGAAAACAAAACGAAAAATAACATTTTAATATTAGGCGTTAATATTAAGAATAAAATATTGAAAGATTAGTCTATTTTTTATGGAATATATGAATTTATTTATGACATTGTATATTTTATATCCCATATATTTAAGTGATTGTACATTTGTTCTAAACTGCATTTAATATTTTAATGCCTTTACATTAAAAAAGCATTCATATCATAACATTTATTTCGTCTAGATATCTTTAAAAAGACAACTTTACGAAACAGTTTTCGATAATAATATTCTTTCTTGCATTTTCGTCACATGCCTGAAAATAAATAAAATATGGTTTCGTGTTTGTGTATAACTTTGACATGATTTTGCAAGTTGTTACTTTACTTTTGATGGATGATGTTTATTTTTAGCAGTTTTTTTTTCTTTTTTGGTAATGCGAAAAAGCCATCTACCTCCTGGGAACCAAACAGAAGCAGACGACGAAAAGAAAGAAAACCAGGAAGATATAAACAAAGTCAGCTTTCGTTCTCTTTCTTCTTATGAAATGTCTAAAGATACGACAAACATTCTTTTGTTATTCTTTCGTTCTGAGGCAAAATGAGGTGGATTGTTGGCTTTCATTTCGGGAATAACTCTTTCTTTCTGATATTAAATTTGGTATGATATTTTCTGACTGTGCTTGAGGGAAATATAGAACGAAATCCTCGAAAATAATCTGATCTATTTTTATGTTTACCAACAATACATGAAAACTACATTCTGAATTTGATTTCGGAAACATGTCTTAAAAAAATCCCCAAAATGTCATTTGATAATATATTTAATATCAGAAAACAATATTAAATTTATATTTTATATTAGTTTTTCAAATAATTTGTTGTACTAAAATCTATTATTTAAGCATTGCTTTAATAATTATGAATTATTTATTTTCAATAAAAATGTTAAATTATTTTCTTAAAATGTTAAATTAAAAAAAAAAGAAATACCAAATATAGGGTGTTTAATAATTACTGTCTGGGTTCCCGTACCTCATAACTTTCGAATAAAAAATATTTCGCAAAAACCGATTACGTTTTCGTAAATTGCAACTCAAAGGATTTTATTAATGATATTTAAGTGCATAAAAATTTATTAAAAGCTTATATTAAAGTTTGCACAATTTGCACTTTATAGGTATTCAGCTGAATGCTGTTATGGAGAACCTTCCATATTGTTTTATTTGGCATATGTAACTGTACAGCTAATTGTCTTGTTGATTTTCGTGGACTATGGGGTAACGTTTCATGAGTGCGATCAACATTTTCCTGCGAAGTGTTAGGTCTTCTCGCTCCCTTTCGGTTTAGAACCTACCAGTTTCCTGAAATTGTGTAAACCAGCGTCTGATAGAATTATCCGATGGAGAATCTTTCTTGTAAAGTGGTCCTGAAGTGACGTTGAGTAGTTATGACTGATTTAGTTTCGAATAAACCCAATACACACATTGCTTTTTCTTTCACGGTCACCATTTTTATTTATGACGTCATAATTATGCAGACTGCAAATGCACTAAGATTGTATGTTTGTCATGTAAAATTCTTTGAGCTCTAATTTATGAATACGTAATCAGTTTTTGTGTAATAATTTTTATTCGAAAGATATGAGGTACGGATTCCTCGAAAATAATTAATGAACACCCTGTATAATATTGTATTTCAAAATCAAAATTTGAAAAAATACATAGGAAATAATTAACATAATGAGGAAAATAACTTCGTTGAGATTGTATTTAAAGTTGTTTTCCTCAGTCACTTGCATCTTTGGAGAAAAGTTGTTGGAATTATTGGATGTTAAATATTTCGAAGGAAGGTTTTATATAAATTATTCTTGCTAGATTCCGACGGAAAATAATTTAAAATTTCAAATTTTAATAGAATGTTACAAACACACAATTTTATTTAAAAAAGACATATAGTTCCGCTCATTGTAAAATAAGTGTCTATAGCTGTTTTGCAACCATTTTAAAATTTGAGTTTTAACTTGATAAAATAGGATTTTTAAACATCAATTAATGCACTTATTGTATCTGACACTAAACATTCTAATTTTTACTTAACGAAAGAAATCAGAATTGTTCAGTATTGAAGTTTTAAGAACAGTAAAATATATTTATTAGTTTGTGTAATAATTCAGATTAGTATTCGATAAAAATTTCTTTGATTTCATAAATAATATCTTTAAACTAAGATACGAAAGCCATGTCCAAATAATAACAATGATATATTTTTATACAACCATTTAAATTGTATTAAAAAGTGTCGGCTCTTAAATATATATATATATATATATATATATATATATATATAAGAGTATATATATATAAATTGAAAAATGGTAATTTTTCAATTACGAAATTAAGCCTAAATACAATAAATACAAATTCAATGAATTTCAAAGAGTAAATCAAAATCCTTCTTTAATTAGAAATCTACTCATTTTTTACAAAAAATAAATAATAACTTCGTATTTCATCTTCAACACTGGAAAAATGATTCCAGAAAGAATTATTTGTAGCAAAGAACTAAGATAATTATAATAAAATCGAAATATAATGCTATAAAATATTCATACATTAAATGTGATAATTAATTAAAACTATTGTAAAATTTAAACAGCAATTAAATGACATTATCGAAAGGTTGGTTTGTGTTTTGAATTTCAGGTGATGTAAAAATTATTTTTGTGTTTTATTAATTTAAGATTTTATGATGAAAATTTACATTTTTCATAATATTTAATTAAATGTTTCACATTTTTCACATTTTTTCATATTTTTCACATTTTTCATAATATTTAATTAAAATTCGGAAATAAATTACACGAACAGAAGTTTAACTTTCATATATATATATATATATATATATATATATAATATTTTATCAAACAAAAACACATGATAATATTTATTATTATTTTTATTAGACAGTTTATTTTACATTAAAAACAATGAAACTGCTAATTTCTATATTTCTTTATCGGAATATACAAAATTTTTCGGAAACATTCATATATTTATATCCCTTTCTTATCATGTCAGAACGTGATGTTGTTTTCCAAATGAGGTTTTTGGGGTCAACAATTTTTTTAATCTGAACGAGCATCTCAAAAATTCAGCTTTTAATAACGCATTGGCATTGCATTTACAAATGATCTGATTTTTAAAAAAATAAGCTAATTACTACAACAAATAAAACCTAGAAAAAAAGCACATGAATATGAAATGAAATAAATACTATATGGGATATTTTTTTAAACAACAAATGCGATACAAAGTTGTTTGGATCGTTTGCAATACTAAAGTGACTCAATCAATGCAACAATTAAAATGAATAAAATTATAATTTAACTCGAACAAGCACGTGGTTCTTGGCCGTTCAAAAAATTATGCTCCGTCATGATACATTGAATTATGCATAGCTGATTTCATTTTAATCTTTTATTTTATTTATCCTAATCATTTTCATATGCAAAGAGCAATGCGCATGCTAATTTGTTTGTGATTGAAATAATTTTATATAAATGAAAAGTCCATTTCCCATGAAAACTATTTTTTATTATAGATACTTGAAAATTACTATACATATTTTTTGTTGTCTTTTTGATTAATTTCACCCATGAAAGTATATGCCAAGTATATCAGAGACAAAAACATTTATTTTATGTTTCTATCCATTGAAAATTATAAATAAATTCAAAAATTAAATGTTGTTTAAAAAATTAAAAATTACAGTAAATTTTAAACAAGTGATAATTTGTTGTGTCAATGATACCTTTAAATTTCCTTTTTTAAAATTTATCAATCAGACATGTATAATAGAAATCTTTCACAGATAGATTTTTAAATGAATATGTCCTAACACAGACAATAACAATAGAATATATGGAATAATTTATAACAACATAGAATGACATCTTACTTCAAATAACTGGAGTTTTGGATATGTTGTAGAATGGTACTCGAACAATGAAATCCAAACTTCAATTGCTGGATTTCCGGATCTAAGCATTGTTACAAGCTGAACAAAGCAGTGTTCCCATTACCACATTAAACGTTCATTACACCATTTGCCACGAGTTTGTAAACTACATCACGCCCTCTTGCCTTTATTTGGCCCTTTAAGCAGGGAGAAATTCCTTGCATTTACCAGAATGTGTCTAAAATTGGGATATAGGTGAGAGTAGCTCATTAAAGCTTTACTGCCCAAATTTAAGCTTTCTTGTTTACTGAGCTAGATTAGGCCAGAAAAAACAAATACTTAATAAATTTTCATGTGAATTTATCCTAAATCTTTAGATCAACCTTTCAATGTATTATATAT
>JAOUZG010009736.1:600122-621378 GCA_026289955.1 Argiope argentata
TGTAAATTATTATGATATTTGAAGATGACTTCTGCAAAAAAAAAATCTATGGATTGCATTATTTGGTACATTGAGAAAATCAACATACTGAATACAATGTACTTGTGATAAGGCATCCCAAATTTATTTGAAAGATTATTTTCTATTAATTTTACATTCTATGCCTTCACTTCTGTATATTTTATTATAGGTATGTTGTTGTGACTTATGTCACTTGCCTATGTACAAGTCTCCCGCTGATATAGCAGCAGATTTAAGCCGAAAGGAGCATTTCTTTTTTCTTTTTTTTTGAAGTAGCGCCAACTAGGGCAAAGAGTACGACTTAGCTACACACTCACCACATTTGATCGCACAGCCTCTTTTTACAGAGGGACACAGTCACACATCACACAGATACCAAGCAGAAGGACAACCATGTCCAAACCGGGACTCTAAAAACACTAGTATGCCAGAAAGCCGGCTAATAATGATAGGTATAAGCACTATATTACATTCGAATATGAATTCATTTTTTACATTATTTATTTTATGTTCATTCATCGCAAATATAGATTTATTCTTACCTATTCATTACGAAATTCGAAGACATTTATTTAAATAAAAAATAATTTCTGTGTGTCTGGGGATATATTATTATTTACAAATGAACAGGTAAATAAATAAAATTTAGTTTGCAATAATTACAAAAATTTTATGTATGTTTATAAAGTTTGAGTTAAAAATTTTCATCTATTAGAACAGTATTTCCATTTTAAATGTTCGTGAGATAGCTAAAAATCAAATAAATGATCAAATTAATTTAAATTGATTTCACTTGAAAAAAACAACAATCTTTTAATTGTGTTTTGAAATTTAAAAAAACAATTAAACACATTATATGCACATCGAAATTAAAAAAATATATATCAATCAGTAAACTAAATAGCTAAAAAATAGAGCATTATTTCTCTAAAAGTGTTTACAACATTTTATCTAAATTTTAAATATATTTTAAATTTCCTATTAAATTTTTGAAGGAAAGATAAACTTATATCCATTGAAAAATTTATTGAGTTCAACATTAAAGAGAGAACACTTTTATTAATTTCCGGCGATTTAAACTATGAACATATTACTGCTTCTCATTATCCATTTGAAAGGATAGCCAGCCGTTAATTTTACAGATTTTAAGCCATAAATAATAATTAATTGCTAAAGTTTGTAACTATTTACATAATTCGCATCTTATATCATAACAGTGATATCCATAAAAACAGATGCCTGCTTTTTTTTGTTTTTATTCCCAAGAAACAAAATGAAAGATTTAATCCTTCATAATTTAAGAGAAGCCTTTATTTGTTAACCAGATCAATTTCTCATCTGGACATTTCGCGTAAAAATTATGGCTTTCTTACCGCAAGGTAAAAGAAAAACAAAATTTTCGGTCATGAAAAAATAAAGTGAGAAATCTTCCTTTCAGAAACATCATAAAAGATTCATATTCAAAATGAATTATCTTCTGCAGAAGATGTATCACCATAAAGGACAATAAAAGTCAAGGCTTAACTTCAGCCAAATCTTCTTATAAATCATTTAAGTATATATCAGTAATGTTTGGATTAGAGATCATACGTTTTATTTTTACTTTGGATGCTTAGTGTTAATGAGTAATTCTTTTTTCCTTCGAAAACGATTTTTAAGCTCTTTTATAATACACGAATAGCAAGAACAAAATATCCAAACTCCTAGAGTTTATTTTAAGGTATGTCTTTGTGATATTTTTACTATTTATTTATATTCGTTGCTATTTTGTTGTCATTTTTTGTTTTAATAAAAAATACGAGCACGAAATTTCATTAAGAATAAAATAGGACGAATTGTGGTTATTGTAAAATAAGATTCATACTACTTCAATTCCAGATAAATAAATGTAATCTAATGGACACATCGAATGAAGAATGTAAAATGTATTTTTGTACATTTTCATTCAATTTAAATGTGCAGAGTTACTTACTTTTCACGGTTATTTAAAATGAAAGAGAAAAAAAGGAACTAGTGATTAATGTTTGCATCAGGGTAAAAAACTATAATATAACAGAACGATCTTAAATATGAAATAGTTAAAGGTTTAAAATCGAAGCTTTCTAAATATATAAAATAATTAATATAATCATAAATAAAAATAGTTAAATGCATGTAAATAATTAATGTGAAATTACTTCATGGAAAGGAAAGGCATATAAGCTTCTTTCTTTTAATTCTGTAAATTTATTAAACAAGTAAAATTAATTGGAAAATCTTATAAACACAGATAAATAATGCTCATCACGAAATAAGCCCTCTGTATTAAGAAAGGTATTCATTTCGGATACTTCATATTTCAATAAATAGGTCACTATAATTCACAATTCAAAATAAAGTTATATGACGTTAGAAAAATCATGGTCTGCGTTCAGTGAATTTTCAGATTAAATTAATTTAAAAATAAAGAAAATTAAATTAACTAAACTTTGATTTAATAATAACTCTTCTTTGTCTCTGAGAATGCTTGATTCACAGCAGTCTGCCGATCGAATGTACCATAATGTACGAATTCAGCGAAAGTGAAATGTAATTTGTATACTAGCCATTTTTTTCAAGCTCTAGCCACACACTTTTTCAAGAAGTTGATTATTTAAATGTGGAAGTCCTTTAATAGCCGGAAATTTCCCTCGGCGTTCATTCTCCGAGGAAGTCTGATTCATAACAGCATGTTGGCTGCATTCTGACTGTTTGGAATACGTTATATATATCGTCTATTTCACCAAATTTTAACGTCACATCACATTAAAGTTTTTTTTTATAAATGCAACAATTATACGTGAAAGCGTGAGTCAAAGTTAACAGCAATCTATCAATTGTATGTATCAGATGACTTAGTCAAGTTGGAGTACAGATTTTATACCAACTATTTCTTCGAATTCCTATACTTAAATAAGAAGCTGAACCATTTAATGTGGAAGTCCTTCAGTTACTTGGAATTTTCTTCGGGGTTCATGTTCCAAAGAAATCTGATTCATAACGGTTTGCGTATTGCATTTGGCTGGGGTTGGGTACATTATGTATGCCATATGTTACGCCAAATTTTGGCGTCACATCCACTTTAATCTGTTTAACGAGTTATATTAGAATTTTAGTTCCAAATTCAGAGCTTTTTATTTCCTAAGATGATCAAAATAGGCATGGGAATATTGTTGTTGTTTTCTATGGCACTTACCATAAACAATCTTTCTGAGGTAGACTGCAATTTAAGTGTAATAAGTGTCCCTTTTTTGCAGTAGTGCCATCTATGGCCAAAAGTACGATTTTTGCTACTCACTCATCATATTCGCTTGCACAGCCACTTTTTACAATGGAGCATATTCAGACGCCTAACGGGTAGAACACAGAAGAACAACCATGCTCGTCCCCGGGACACCCAGATCACGGGGAAGACCCCTATACCAGGATATTGGCAATGACATGATAATACAAGGAATATACATTAGAGAAACTTGCACTTGCCATGGGCAAGCTCGTTGAGGCAGACTGCAATTTAAGCCTAATAAGAGTACCTTGTTTTTCAGCAGCGCCATCTATGTCCAAGTGTACGACTTTTGAAACACACTCATCATATTCACTTGCACAGCCCCTTTTTAAAGTGGGGCACATTCACACTCCTTACAGGTAGAACACAGAAGAACAACCATGCTCGTTCAAGGAACGCCCGGATCACTGGGAATATGCGTTACCCCTATCCCATGACGTTGGTAATGACATGATAATGCGAGGAATATACGTTAGAGACTTGCACTTGCCACGGACTAGCTCACTGAGGTAGACCGAAATTTAAGCCTAGTAAGAGTATCTTTTTTTTCAGCAGTGCCATCTACGACCAAGAGTAGGGCTTTTGAAACTCATTCATCATATTCACTTGCACAGCCCCTTTTTACAGTGGGGCACATTCACACGCTTTACAGGTATAACATAGAAGAACAATCATGCTCGAACCCAGGATACCGAGATCTTCGGGAAGACTCACTACTCAAATGCCAGGACGTTGACAATGACATGATAATGTGAGAAATATACGTTAAAGAAAAATGCTCAGCTTTTTTAAATAGCTCTGAATATCAACCGAATACTCGTTAATCCATAATAAATATCCAACGACCAATTCAAAATTTTCTGAAGGGTTTCTTTATTATTTATAAATAAACTTTAAATGTCACTGAGAAATTCATCAAAATCTGAGCATAAAATCTGTATGCATAAAACATAAATCGATTATTTTCTGTGAATAAACTGGCGATTCAAAACAAATTTAAATTTCTATTCCAATTGCATAAAGAATATTAAACATTTCAATTCACTTGCACAGCCACTTTTTACAGTGGGGCATATTCACACGTCTCACAGGTAGAGCACAGAAGAACAACCATGCTCGAACCCGGGACACTCAGATCACGGGGAAGACCCCTATGCCAGAATGGTGGCAATAACATGATAATGCTAGGAATATACTTTAGAGAAAAATTCTCGGTGATTTTAAATAGCTCTGAATATCAACCGAATAATCCTTAACTAATAACAAATATACAACGACGAATTTAAAATTTTCTGAAGGATTTATTTATTATTTATTAATTAACTTTAGATGTCACTGAGAATTTCATCAAAAACTGGAAATAAAATTTTCATGCATAAAACAGCTATCGATTACTTACTGGGGATAAACTGGCGATTCAAAACAAATTTAAATTTCTATTCCGATTGCATAAAGAATATTAAAACATTTCAAAGAATATTACATATTGTGCTAACCAAAACAGATCCCTTTCAAAAAAACCAGAACAAATTCTAGCTACACAAGCCTTGAAAAATGTATTCTTTTATTCAAATAATACACTTATTCCGCATTCGTGCCGACTTTTCAAAAGCGTTTAATGAATGAAAGATGTCAAAATGCCGCGCCGAATATTTCTCAAGGACTTTTACTGCTCCGGATAGATGGAATAAAATCTCATCTTTCTTCTGTAGAAAGAAATTTCTTTTTTTTTTTACTTTCTCCGAGAAAGACTGTTGTCAAAACGGATTACTCAGGAAAAACGGAGTACTCCAAACAAACGGAGAAGAAATGCACTCATACGTACAAATCGAAGTAAAAATACGGTTCGAGAAATATTTCTGCGGAATGATTGCTTTTGTTAATGGAAGTAAAGAGCAACAAATTTAGTAAAATGGAGACGAATGTTTCACGAAATGACTTCTTTTGTTTAGAGAAACAGATCCCCCCCCCAGCTACTTCATTTTCTGTGAATTATTACATCTTCTTTTGCAGTGGAGCGATTTATAAAGAAAAATATTATAAATCGTGTTCAAATAGCATTAAAAATCGAGAGCACTTTGTCATTAAGTTAAATGGTGGCAGAAGAAAGAAAAGTTTAAGTATTTAGCCAGCATTAATCAATTCAAAAAAGTTATCGATATTAAAACTCTTTTTGAACGCATTCTTTTCTTTTAAACTCTGAAATAAGAGTGCACGGATCACTGTAATAAATGAAAATAAAGAAGGAACTCAAATGAAAGAAGATATTGGCTTTTAAATGATTATATACTAAATATGTGCATAATATATTGGATGCTATAGCTTATATTTCTAGAGAAATATCCTTATTAGAACAGATATCCACGTCATTGTTTTAAAATGTAATTCCATATGTTGTTGTTGTTACTTATGGCACTTGCTATTGGACAAACCCCGCTGATGAAAGCATCAGTAGATTTAAGCCTGATGAGTGTCTCTTGTTTTCGAAGTAGCGCCAACTAGGGCCAAGAGTACGACTTAGCTAAACACTGTTCGTACTTTCGCTTGCACAGGCCCTTTTTACAGAGAGGCACAGTCACACATCTCACAGACAGCACACAGAAGAACAACCATGCCCGGACAGGGACTCGAACCCAGGCCTTCTAGAACACGAGGAAGACGCGCTACCTCTGAGCCAGAGTGCTGGCGTTATTTCATATTCTGATAATATCATCAAAATAGCAAAATTTTCTGCCGTTTAGAGTATTTTAAATTATTTGGAACATCGTTGCAAATGCTGTTTAATCCAATATGGAAATCCATTTAGATTTTATTGTTATGAATATATTTATATCTTTTGTAGATTCAAAGATTGTAAATGTATAGTAGCTATTACAATGTTGGTTTACTGAGGGATGTAATAACCGACTAACTAGAAAAGTTACTATGTAATCAGAAAACCCTTATATTTCCATATGTTTTAACACAATATTTCTATGACCTTGTTACAAAAAAAAAGGTATAACACCGTCATTGAAAATAAAGAAATTACTTTGTGATTTAACTACGTAAATAACTTTTTTAAGAAGTTACTTTTTTTACTACGTAATATTTTGTGCATTCAAAATCCATTCGGTAAACTTCAAAAAATGAGTCCATTGTCTTCTTTATATAGCAATGAGCCATTTAATTCCATCCGCAATTTCAGCTCTACAATTACTCACAATTCTAGTTATAAGCAATTAAATTTTTTCATTGACTAATCGAAATTGTGAATTCCACATTATCGTTTTCATATTAAAAAAGTCAGAATCAACATTGCAAACATCACGATGAAACTGCTTTGTGGTTAAATCACAACTTCTGTGCGGGAATTAAGAACCACTGACAATAGGAGAGTCTAGTTATTAGCATCATTTCAATACTAGGGTAATGTAGAAAATATATTATATATATATATATATATATATCCTTCCGTCTTCAGATTTTGATTATAGATTACCATAAACTAAATTTATTGTAATGAATTATAAATGAACAACTAGACATTAAAAATATTCTTAATCATGTATTTCAGTATAGTTATTTATTATAAGAAAAAAATAATAATATTACTTCTCCCATTGCTAATATAGGATTAACGTTACTTACTTTCATTCATTAATTACTTTAATACGTTATACGTTTTTAACTAACAAAATAATATTTTTAATTTCCAAAAATATTCCATTTTAACATAAGACACATGTAGTAGATTTTATGCCTATGGCAAAATTATGTATTAATGAAATCGTATATGAGAATACTTTGATTAAATGAAAAGAAACAAAAAAATTACCTTGTCATAGGATAGAAAGTTATTTTATTCTTGATGTTTTCAAAAAAAATTAAAAAAATTTTTTGCAAAAGAAATTCGGTGAAATTATATTTGTTTGTTGAAAATTTTAATTTAATTTTGAATTTCTGTACATCAATAATTTTCTATTAATATTTTTTAAAAGAATATAAGTTTAAATAAAAAATGAATATGAAGAATTAAAATATTACCTTGTGAATAAAAACAAAAAAAAAACTTTTTGAAATTTGAACGAAATTTTAAAAAAAGTTCGTTGAAATTAATCAATTTTTTTTTCTGTTGTCGTGTAGCGTATTTTAAAAAATCCACATGTTGATGGATAATTTGCAATTTGGAAGAAATTTATAATTTGACGTCTCGAGATTAATTATTATACTCAACAATAAAGTTCGTGAACTATTGTTTTCCAATTAAACGAATATCGATAACGTCGTATGTAAAATCACAAAAGTCTACAGAAAGCTAAATTATTTTTCATTTGGCTATAGCACTTTTAGCATACATATCTTTAACGAAAAATATCCCTTCAATATTCGTTAATTGCATTCTTTTTCCGTTATTACCATATTCACGCGTATGGAAAATTTGAATCTGTCCAAAATGATAAATTATTTAACATCTATTTTGGATTTATGCATTAGATGATCTGTCAAAGGAATAGTAAAAACTAAAATAAATTATATTTTTACTGCCTGTAATTTTCTAACTTAGATTGGCTTTGATTCTGTTTACTTAGATTGGCTTTATAAAAAATCATCAAAACTGTTTTCACAAAATTATCGATACACTCTTTATTGTTTTTCTTAAATTTCTTATTATATTAGTTTTGATCCAAAAACAAATAATGAGAATATTTTATTTTAAAAAAGTGTAGAAAAATATATAAGAAATACGAAATTCATTAAACATAAAATAAACCCTAACTTATCGCTAAGTTAAATTTGCTTCATAAGAAACTGATACAAAAATTAATTTGAAAGTAAATAAAATTCAACCTGAAAATAAATAAAATAAATATGAAAATAAATAAAATTTAAAAAAATTAATATAAAAATAAATAAATATATGTATAAACATTAATATGAAATAAATAGAGTGAATTAAAAATCAACATCAAAATAAATAAATTGAATTAAAAATTAAATAAAAAATTAGTCTGAATGTAAATAAAGATATTTATATCAAATTAATTAAGAGATATCTATTTGTAAGCCTTTTTTTATGAGTAATAATTACTGTTGTGAAATGTGGACCAAATTGTGGAGATATATTCTATTTTTTTATATGAAACTTTAGACGATTTTATGTAAATTTAATAACACTAAATATAAATTAATAATAAAATGATATAGATACACATTTTTTAATGATATGCATTTTCAATCTTATAGTTAACTTATTGAACTATCTTTTTCATTTTTATTTAGATCTTCTTTTGTAATTTACCTCAGTAAATAAAAATATATTCTACCTAAATTATAAACTTGCTTTAATAGTTATCCATCTTTCCCATCAAAATTTCAGTTCTGCTTTTCTTCTGAAAGCTCCGCTTGTAATTAAATATTATTCACGTCCCCCAGAAGCAAATTTGCATTCTTCTCTTCTCCTCAAAAATAAATTATTAATGTGAACATCAAACAATAGCTCTCCGCAGTTTCTTGACTTTTCTTCTTCTTTGCTGCTTTCACACTTCCTAATGATCAAACATTAATACATCCTGATCATGCACTGTCTGAAGCGAACACTTTCTTAACAACTCAAACGCTCTCTTTTCTGAAAAGTAATTTCCAAGGGCAGGGTAATCTTGTTTAATCACTCTCATCAGTTTATTTTCCGTAGAATATTAACCTGAAACTGCCCCAAATGTACGGCCATTTACACTCTTCTCTTAATCCAGTTTTATTACGTTAGTTTATAACCTTCACACAAGTGACTGGCTCATGTTACTAGAAACGGTTCATGGCATGCAGGGATCAAGGAAGTTGTTGAGATGTGAAGAACCTAATCCTGTTTTATTGCACGGATTCCTATTAATCTTAGTATGTAATAGAATATTTTGGAATTCCATCAAATGCAGAGTTGTAGTTTATGTAATTATGTCATTAAGAAAATCATAACAGATTTGATGAGGCGCAAACTGAGCATAATTATAATCCTAGACCTGTCGGGATGCTGCAGGAAAATGATCAAAAAATGAGATATCATAGTCTTGACTAAGCAAACTATCAAATTAAACAGTTTAACTATCTGACTTCAAAAATCACTATTTTGAATCGTTGTTTACAAATAAGTTCAAATATTTTTTCAAACAAAGTAAATAGATGCGATATGTTACACGGTAATAATATAGTTACAAACCTGTAATTTTGCTTCCATTCATGAAGAGTATCATTTTAAGAAAGAAAATTTTATTATCAGCCCTGTTGCGTGCTAAGTGGGAGATTTCTGAGATTGGCGATAAACTTAACTAATTGGCGAAAAGTTTGGCGGTTTTGGCAACAAAATAGAAATTACTGGAAACTTCGAGAATTTTCACTTCCCGTTCAATAGAAACGGAGATGCACCTTGATTGGTCTAGAAGTTTCTCATCCCACCTCCTATGAGCTATAAAAGGCTGGCAGTTTCAAGCTTGGAAGGGAATTGAATTAAACGGTGAATTGAGGAATTGAATTGGAATATCCCGATGGAGAAATATCTTGCTGTGAGCTCAAGCCTGAGTTAACTGAGTTTCTGTGTGCTGGGTCCTGTTCTCTGTACTGTTCTGTCTTCGCCTCAACTATACATATTTGTTGTCTCTCTATTTGCCGTCTTTGTGTTGATGTCTTCATGTAAATAAACGTCAATGTTGTTTTCTACTGAGGTCTGCTGATTGTGCTTTCACATCATACACCCATTACGTAAGCGTACCTTCTGATGTATTATTTGCAACAATACGAAGTAATAAAGATTTGAAATTGTGAAAATAAAACTCACTAAATAGCGCAAAACAATAGAAAATAGACTGATTTCAAAACTCGGGAAACAGAACGATAATCAGTTGGGGAATTAAATTCATTTTCATTAAAGAATGCCTTATTTCTGTTGTAAGCAAATACTTGAAATTAAATACTTTGAAATAAATATTACGAAAATAGATAATAAAAGGTTTATCCAAATAAAAAGTTGGGAAAGATGGTCTCGTTAACAATAATAGCAGTTTAGCTAACTTAAAACTTGGTACTTTACATTTCATATGTTAAATCATGCAACAAATAAAAATGTATACAATGTGTAAAAGGGAAGTTATTTTGAATTATAAACTATAAATAAATATATTATAATAAATAAAATATAAATATAAAAATTGCTAGATAAATTATAATAAATATATCACTTAAAATATATTATATAGCTTCCCATGAATTAAAGATTTGATTAGGTTTGTTTTTCGTTTAAAGAAATCCCTTAAAATTCATTAAAAATTCATTAATTTTAAATGTTAAAGTTTGCAATTTTTTGTGTGCTATAATAACATGTTCGTCATAAGCATCAACTGATATTCGGATTTTTGTTTATTTAATGAAAAGAATGGAATGGAATTATATATGGTCATTTATAGTTTTTAATACCTTTTCTAAAAGAAATCATTTGTATAAATCAGACATTTCGACTTTGTTAGTCAGAATTAAACATCGTAATTCGGTGTAGCAAAAGCAAAAGACGTATGATAAAGTACGACATAGAAGCTCTCAAGTAACAAAATTATCCGTAAATAGATCGCTTAATCATAATTATCTGTAAAAAAATGTTTCAAAAAGCCTATTCGTAACCCAATACCAATCTTAGATGTGCATGTTCTTAGGCCCACTGAATGTGTTTACTTATTATTAATATATATTAGCAGAAAAATAGCAAAGAATGCGTTATTAAGGTCAAGAGCATTTTCTTCTTTAACGAGTTCAGTATTGCATAGGGCTATTATCTTGAAAATAGCCCTATTATCATCTGCAAGTAACAAAGAAGTTGAAACAATCTCTTATTCGCATCACAGTGTGGAAGACGAGAGGAAATGGAGTGACAATTTAGAATTGTATACATATTTACCGGTGCACAATCCCCCATTGCATTAAAAATGAATGTAATTGCTCGGAGATGCATGAACAAGACTCATAGAAGTTTGTAGTCTTACGTTGCAACAATAGACAAACAAATTATTTTAATGAATAGAATTTCAGATCAAATCAATCTTATAAATGAATGACTACAAAGGGGTCCGAATATGTTTTCTTCATTCGAATGGTTTGGTCAGTGTGTTCTGTAGACATAAAACCATTTAAATATGAATGCAGATTGGTCTTTAAATATATGCCAAGCCACCAATTACTTCTAAATGTTAAAAAAAGAATAGGCTGGCTTTCTGGCACAGAGGTAGCGCGTCTTTCTCGTGTTCTGGGAGTCAAGGGTTCGAGTCCTGGTTTGGGCATGGTTGTTCTATCCGTGAGATGTCTGACTGTCCTCCCCAGTAAAAAGGGGATAAGCAAGTAAATGTGATGAGTGTGTAGATAAGTCGAACTCTTGGCCCTAGTTGGCGCTACTTAAGAAAATAATAGACGCTCCTTTCGGCTTAAATCTGCTGCTGTATCAGCAGGGGCTTGTCCATAGGCAAGTGCCGTAAGTAACAACAACAAAAAAAGGGGAAACTAGTTTCTCATTAAAGACTTTATAGATATCGTGCTTCATAGATGTTCATCTTTTTTTGTGTACTAGTCCATGCCCAATAAGGGAATAAGGTTTAGGAACAAAATCAGCATATTAATTCCTTTTCTTTGGACTCACAATGAGTAAATATTCTTTTAAAAATGAAATTGTGTATTATTTACCTCATATTTCTCTCTATATATGAATACTATATCAAATATCAAACCTTTACATCCATATAAATAATGTCTCAAAAATGTCGATACTTTTTAATTCTTTCAGACATTACATTTTGCATTCATTATGCCACAAACTCCTTCCATCTTGGACTTAAAGAATCCTATAACAGCTCCACCTCAATCATAGTCAGTTGATACCGAGACCCCGGACTGAAAACACTGATACCGGGTCTTCGGGATGAATCTGTAAAATCCCTTCAATCTTGTTTATGTGTGTTTGTGTGTGCCGTGAATAAAAATTGCTTCAAAAAGAATATGGACTACTTGAGGAAGTATTTATTACTCATCTATAGTGGCGGTCCTGGACAATAGGGTTAGCCCAATTACCTAAATTAGAATTGCATTTCATCATTTTTGCTGATAAAATGACACATTATAATGAGCACGACTCTATTCAAATAATTAGTTTAAAGCAGGATAGAAATGATAAAAATGCTTCAATCCTTCTAAACCATAAATAGAATATTTTATGCATATACGTGACTACTCATAAAATAAGAAGTAAGCGTTTATTCGAGTCAAACTGAAAAAATAAACAAAATGATGTAAAGTTTAAAGTGTTTTTCATATTATTCAAATTTAAAACATGAACTTTAACAAAAGTTGACTTTTAAACATATAATAAAATTTAAAACCTGCAAACTGAGGATATGACAATGCATTTTGCTAACTGGGGCTTCCAAGAATGCAAAGTTGATCGAACGGTAGAAGAATGTAATAGTAATATGAAATTATTCTGAAACTATAGAAAATATGATAGAATAGTGTTGCTAAGTTCCTGATGACAGGATATACCTGCAATGAGAGCATGATGGCCAGTGATGAACAGATTCTATGTTAACTTGGAAGAGTCTTATCTTTTCTTAAACCTCCTACTCCGATTCATTCGTGGGCACACTGAAAAATTTGAATGATCAAATCCCAAGAATAACACGTGGGAGCTGTGATTGACCTAAGGGGCATCACCGGCCACGGTACAACCTTTCCCTTATGAAGTGCATCTCATCAGAAATGGGAGGAGCCGATCGCTGCCTTTGACTTTAACTATCCGGATGGCGAAAATCAGCCATGGTTCCAAAAATTTCTCATCCTCAATTATGAGGTGCCCCTCTCCCATCTTCCCAGTGGTAGAACATGGAGGGATCAGAATCATTCAATTTCCCCAACTTGTTTAGGTAAGAAATGATTAGCACTAATAGCGATACATAGTAATAATAATGTTGTTATCTTATTTATTCTTATATTAGCAAATGAAGTTAATAAAACATCTTCATAATACAACTCTAATGATAAATTATTAAGTGTGTATTTTATATTTTTTACAACCGAAAGTTTAAAATTTTTCGATAAAGGAAAATACTAATAAAAGGACTAAATTTCCCCTGTATTAATAACTGTCGAAGCAGTTTCTGTAAAAAATAGTACTGTAGAAGACAGACCGATACCGATAATAATTAAATGACAATAAATTTAATTCATGTCTACCAGTACTAATATTTTTAAAGTCAGAAATTGTAAAAGTATTAATTGCATTTTTCTTCTTAAAAATTAATACAATAAACTCAATATATTTCTGCCTATATATTTTCTCATAGTTGAATAACTACGAAGTTCCTCTCCCTCAAATGGGAAAACATGGAGAGGTCAGAATCATTCAATTTCCCCAACATGTTTAGGTAAGAAATGATTAGCATTAACAGCGATACATAGTAATAATAAGGTTGTTAACTTATATATTCTTATATTAGCAAGTAAAGTTAATAAAAGAGTTTCCAGGAAAATATATTCATAATAAAACTCTAATAATAAATTATTAAGTGTGTATTATATATTTTTACCTTTGAAAGATTTAAATTTTTTGATAAAGAATAAAAAATAATAAATGGACTAAATTTCCCCTGAATTAATTATTGTCGAAGCATTTTTTTGTAAAAAATAGTACTGTAGAAGGCAAACCGATATCAGTTACTACTTAAATGAAAATAAATTTAATTCATATCTACCAGCACTAATATTTTTAAAAGCGGAAATTGTAAAAGTATTAGTTGTATGTTTCTTCTAAAAAATAAAGCAATAAACTCAATATATTTCTGCCTATATATTTTCCCAAAATTTAATAATTTATAACTGAGAAATTTGGTTTAATTCTAAAGATTGAGCTGTTAATTACTCTTGAAGTAGAAGCGTGACTGAGAAGATTAAAATCTACTATCCTGACGCGCGCCTCGACATCAAAATTTGGTAGACCAGTTTGTCGTTGCAGATTATAGATGTTGACAGCTGACTGGAGGTTCTAAAAGTAATATTTCACAGCTAAAGGCATTAATGGGCTTCGCTGCTATAAATTAATGTCTACAATGAATGTTGCATTCCCCCTATCAGTATAAGCGCACATTCTCCTCCTTGACACTCTTTATAGACAGAACAGTTTATGACTTTAAAGAAGTGTCACCTTCTTCGAGTAAAATAAATTCTGAAAGGATCATACTAATAGGGTTATATGAACTGCTCATTAAAGTTTTCAAGACAGGCTGTACTTCTCGTGGTCTTTTAAAAGTAATGGAATTTGAAAAAAAATCATATTTAAATAATAATAATAATAATAATAATTTTCAATATTTAAAAAAAAAGAGATTTATTTTGCCCTAAATTTCAACTTATTCAAACCATTTCTTTAAAAAACTGTAAGAATTTATGTCCCTCAAAATGTAAAATTATTGGCTAAAGAGTTATGAAAAATTCTACATCTCAAAGTTTTAGCAAGTTACAAGAGTGTTAGAGGAGAATCATATTTTTTGTTCTTAGTGCATGTTTAAAGTTCAGACCTTCTTCAAAATTTAAATTAATATATTATATAGTATAATATATTATAGTAAATCAATATATAAATGATATAATTTCTTCTTGATAAGCGAGGAAATTATTTAAAATAGCGTTTCTTCGTATATTTCTGTTTTTAGAGTCAAATATTATTATTGGATGCTTAAACCAATGTCATATGATAGAGAATATGGTTATCAGTTTATTATAAGATTGATAAATACTAGTAATTGGTTTTATATGAAGATTATTCTTTCAAAATATTATATATAAAACTGGTATCTCCAACTTTGTGTTCTTCAGAATTGCATAAAATTACACAGAGCAGTAGCGTATATTTTTCACACTATTTACTGAAGTTTGAATTAAGAATACATTAGTTAAAAAATTGGCTTAAGATTATAATATTAAAATTATTTTTATTCAGTATTTTTAATGTTTAAATAATTAATTTTTATAAAATCATTTTTACATTATTTCTATTTTTATTTTTAGGTGAGATACATTGATTTTTATGTTTTCATAACTTATATAATACTATATTTACATATTTAATAGTTATTTTCTTAAACAGCGTATTTAGAGAAACTGTTTTTGCCTAAACCCTCACATACTCAAATCCAAAAGCATATTTTTGTTTAAATTCTATCGTATAGTTTCTCTATATATTTTGTGGTTCGTATGCTACATAATAGATGATTTTTCAATAAAACCGTTTTACAGTTTTTTCTTATTTTATATCAATCGAACCATGGTATAAAGAAAATGTTTTTTGTTGTTGTTACTAATATCATTTGCCATGGACAATCCCGCTGATGCATCAGCGGATTTAAGCCGAAATAAGCGTCTCTTGTTTGAAGTAACGCCACCTTCAGCCAAGAGTACGACTTTAGCTACACACTCATCACATTCACTTGCACAATCCCTTTTTACTGGGGGACACATTCGCACCCCTTACAGATAGAAAACAGAAGAACAACCATGTGACCTAACCGGGCTTGAATCCTGACACCCAGATCACGAGGAAGACGCGTTACCCCTATGCCAGGCCTCCGGCAAAGAAAAGTTGAATGAAATATAACTTATATATTCGTTCAGAAATTATGTAATATCTGTCATAATTCATCAACAAGAGATTGAAAGATTCACTTGATAAAAATGAATTTTTGTGTGTGCCGCTTGCTTTCCCATCAAAAAAATCAATTTTTCTAAAGGTTTTTGGATTTTAATTGATTGATGTTTTATACGTGTTTTTATATTCTCATATATGAAGCATTTAAAGAAAAAAAATTATTGCCTGGATATGAATACAATTATTCAAAAATGATTGTATTAAATTGCAGAAACTGGATGCATGGGCCTAAAACCAAACTTGAAGGTTTTAATCGATACTGGATGGACATCATTCAGAGGGAGATTCTCTGTTTTTCTGACCGTATAAGTAAATGCAATTACCAAAGAAATTAATAATTTAGAGAAATAACATTACGCAAACAAATTCAGCAACGTATATTTCTATCAAGACTTCAAACGTCAGTCAATCAGTCTTCACCTTCACAAAAAAGGAAATGTAATAGCTAAAAAATGCAGACAAACAAATAAAATTTAGTGCATGATATAGGAATTGCAAATGTGGTTCTATGTCAAACATTAAATAAATTCGCTAGGAAAGGTTATACAAATTGCACCATCGGTTGTTTGATAGTTTTGGAATCACCACTTGACAGTATTTAATCGCCAAATGAAATTACCATTGACGCCACATTAGAAGGAGGTTTCCTATATTTTGCTCACCAATAGGATTCTATTGCCAATACACAATTAGACATTAATTAAAAAGATCGACAAAACTTCGGCGAGACCATTTCCATTGGTTTGAATTTATTTTATCCAAAAAAATAATTAAAAAACGAATTTTATAATTTTTTTTTCAAAAATTTCATTTATAGCTTAGCCACATGCTTTAATAGAATAAAAACTACCTTACTGTGCTATTTTCACAATAAATCCTTCTTAAAAGTAGCAAATAACATTCACAAACCTATGATATCTTTGGCAGGCAAGTCTCTTCCTTGTATAATCCTCAGGATAAGAGTGGAGGCGTAAAAATCATATTCGAGACTAAACTGGATTTGTCCTGCAGGCTCGAGCGGTTCCGAAGTGTCCACTTCATCGTAATCCTCCTGGAAAAAATTGGAAACACTATTTATACTGAAAAAAGTAATCCTACAGAATCGATATTCAGAAAAGATAAATGAAGAATAAAAATTTGATGGCTACTCAGCTTACTTTAGAATGTCCCTTTTCCTAGTTATTATCATTAAGGCACTATGTATTTTGTCTCTGCCAATATATTTGTAAAAGGGGGAAAACTCTAAATTAAACTTTATCTTCGCCAAAATAGAACAATAATCTAGTGTGCTGTTTTATTAAAAATCAATATTCTGTCAATCAAATCTGGAAGAGGATCATATCGGGTTATAGAGTTGCCGGAAGTATCTTCGTTCATTTAAAGATTATTACTATTTCTAGTCCTTAAATGGAACATTAAAGTCTCCTAGGTTTTATGGTTTTTTTTGTAAAGATTTTCATTTGTGGGATATTTAAAAAAACGATATAATAAGATCAATTTTCTTACTAGACGCTTTTGTTGACCAGTTGTTTTGCTGGAGGTATGGATTATATTAATTGCCAATAAAAATGTTTATTGATCTTCCTAATGTAAATTAATTCTCCTCGTTCCCGTATACATCAAACATTCAATACGTTGTTTTAATTATCTTTCTTATGTTATGTGCATTGGTTTTAACGCCAAGATATTATAGCGTTAATACAAAGGCAAGTGTATTATTCATGTATCTATTACATTCCCGGTATTGATACCACTATTATTATATATATTTATAAAGAATATTATTAGTATATATGCCATTAGTGTATTAAATACTATTATTAGTATATATATGTATGAATGGGTTAACTACTATTATTAGCATATATATTTATAAATCTTATTCAAATTTTGAACCGTTAATAAGATACGTTTTATTCATCCACTCAAATTCATTTTTTTAACCTTTAGTGGGTGACAATGTGTTAATACAGCTTTTTTCTGGTATTAATACACTCAAAAATTAATTAATTTTTAAAACATTAATTCTTGTTTTAGCAGTTTGTAATTAAAATTGAAATCAACAACCAGAAGCTCAATCAGTAAAATGTCAAGATTTCAGTATTTTTCACGCGAAGTTGAAGAATTTGAGCAATTTTACGAAAATCAATAATATTAATTGTAATTGTTTAGCAAAAAATCACTAAAATTTTTTTTTCTTTTTTGACCTATGTAAAAAGCGACTTTTATTTTTTAAATTTTATTTGTTTTTTTTTAACTTTAAGTAAAGTGAAAAAAACACGAGGTTAAACATTTGATGTAACGACAACAACAATTTGAATTTAAGAACAACACGCTTATTCTATTGCTAACAAAGTTATTTTCTAAACACGCCAAAATTTAGCAAAGTATTAGTATAATTGAAAGGACATTCTTTGTATTTTAAGATTACTTAAAAATTTTATTTGTGTGTTATGCTGATTTCAGATGCTATGGCAGGAAGACACCTTTGCTTAGATTTTAGCTCTTTAAAATTCTGTAAAATTTTAAAAATATCACTTCACTTAAAAATAATAGTTAATTTTTTTAACTTTAAGTAAAGTGAAAAAACATGAGGTTAAATATTTGATGAAATGACGAACAACACGCTTATTCTATTGCTAGTAAAATTATTTTCAAAAAATGTCAAAATTCAGAAAAGTATTTGTATTATTGAAAAAACATTTTTGGTATTTTAAGATTACTTAGAAATTATATATGCCTATATTATTTCAGATGCTATTGCAGGAAGACACCTTTTCTTAAATTTTAGTTCTTTAAAATTCTATAATTTTTTTTAAAATATCATTCAGAGGTGCAATTTCTTATCCTTCAAAGTATGTTTATTCCAATTTTGGCAGTTTTTGTAGGTAAAACGGTCTGCCTAATAGAGCCCGAATCAAAACCAATTCAAATATCCCCCTTCATTATTAGTACAGATAAAAAGATATCATTTATAAACACAAAATAACGCTTTAAGATATAATTTATATAAATTCTATCTTATCTATAAATCCCAAGGTAATTAAGAAGCATCAACTTCTTAATCGGAATATCAAATTTTAAAAACGCTATATATTCTTCTATTTTGAATTTACCAAGAAATCTGCATTTGGAATCGAGGCATCATTAATATCTTTTTATAACCGCTTTTATATTCAAAATTGGAAAAACATTGATAACTGGACAACAAAGGAAATTATCACAGAAAGCAGCTCATTGAAAGTTCAAAAGCGTCATCAACATAATTGTCTCGCACATCATTGCTTTTAAAAAAAACCATTCTTATGTGCTTCAACAGGCCATTAATTTCAAAGATATCTCGAACAAAGGAACTAAAGGAAATGCAAGTTCCAATGCAAATGGAACAAAAGAATGTTTGCCAGAGAGAGAAAAAAAAATGGAAATCAACCTCAAGAACTGATGAAAAAAGAAACTGTTCGACCGGTCACCTTGTCGGTGACATTAAAAACGAATAGAGGAAGACCTAATAGGTCCAACACTTGGCAAAAGGCCACGGGGCCTGATTCCGATAATGCTTGCCCCCGCTATTAGCCCCCACCCCACCATTTGGGACATTTGTAACAGCTTCATTCTTGAGTAAAGGACACTTTCGATGGTCGAGTTTTGTTGCTGGACTGTTTGAGATTTACATCCCTTTGCACCAATTTTGACTTGTCGTCAGACTATTTCCCCCTTTTTTTTATTAGCATTGCTTTCGTTCTGAAAGACAGAGAAAGATCGTATTTTTAGATTGAAGGGCCCGTATGTTTATTCTGTTTGGTAAATACGAGAAAAGATTTTGTGTTCTGCATGCTTTTTTATGAGTTCATTGTTTGGGAAAAGGATTTCTATTTTGTTACTTATATGAAACGGAAATGAATGGATGTGTACATAAAAGATAAAACAAGCATAAATCTTGAGCGTGAATATACTTTTCGTTGTTGCATGTGAATGAAGGAAATATGGTTCAGTAAATGTAATATTGAATAATATTTTCACTGTCGAATGCGAATAAAGATCTAGTTTAATAAATGTAATAAATATGGAAAATCTCTTATTTTAAGGATAAGGCCATATTAGCTGACACTTATGGCAATACCATATATTTTGTTCAGCGACATATTTATTTCCTCATGCTATCAAATCCATCCTTTCGAATGAGGAAATCTTGAACGTGTGAATGAAACGTCGCTGGATCAGTAAATGGTTTCTTGCTTTTTCTAGAGTTGTAAGAATTGTATGGTGTTGAATCTCGTCCATTTTCTTGACAAGAAACACAGCATATTCTAGGAATCAAGCGGTGGTTAGTGTTGTAAGCTTACAGCTATAATTTAGGCTTATATCTGACTTCCCGTCTTGAAGAGAAAAGATTAAAAATTGACTACATCGATTGCTTCAAAGCGAATTGACTTTTTTTATATTATTTTATCACATTTCTCTCTCTGTGCTTCAAAAAGGGATAAGAAGTCATCAGATAAGACATTAATTTATCATTTTGTCAAACGATGCAATAATGACGGTGATATTATTTTTGATCTATCCCCAATGGTTTTTCGTAACTGATCACATAACGTGTGCTACTTACGTTGCGGATGTCAAACAAGATCCTCATATCCAAGCTGACAGAGGTTTCATTACTTATTTTGCCATACCATTGTCGTTTAAAAATAGAAAAAGAGCGTCCATAACCCTAGTAGCACGCAAATATACAGTATTGAACAATATTCGCAATATTGTTTAATATTGTGAAATATTGTTTAATATCATATAATATTGCAAGTTATTGTACAATATTATGTTTTAGAATATGCTACATGGGAATGACGTACATGGATGCCAAAAATTTCAAATGGAGTTTCTGAAATTCGTTATATTAAAAGTTTTATTTTCTGGTGATATTTGAAACTGTGTCATTGTTTTTTCCTATTACTTCTACTAATAATTAAGACGAAGTTATTAATTTCTCTGTCTCTCTCTCTCTCTGTGAGTGCGTATGTTTGTATTGTCACTCTGTAGATCAGATTATTTTCTCAAAACCTGCCAAATTACGTAAAATATATTTAAGGAAGAGGCAATATGCATCTTAGATTGATCCTTTAAAACTGTAATAAGGACTTTAATTTTTCACAAATTAAGCAAATTTTCCACAAATATTGTAGCAGAAATATATATATATATATATATATATATATATATATATATATATA
>JAOUZG010009736.1:621778-633989 GCA_026289955.1 Argiope argentata
GCGAACTTTTAATAACTTTTTAAAAAATTTTGAAAAGGATTTATTACAAATGAAGATAATTCTGAAAATAGTATTCAAAATTGACGAACGGTGTAATTTAATTCACGATCTTTCAAAAAGAGAAAAAATAGCATTATTAATACATGTAGACTAAAATCAAATTATGGTTTATATATGTTTTCTTATAGAGTTTAGACGTTAAAAACGATGAAACTTCACGCCCAAAAAGGTTTTAATACTCCTATTGAATATATTAAAAGAAACATATATTAACATCGGTACAGTATCAGTAACTTATTTGTTTTGTGTTTAAAAAATCAAAAGATATTTCTCGGAATGCCGAATGAAGTCTTCATGTATGAAAATACAATCCAGATACATGAAATAAGAATACAGCCAATATAAATCTCAAGAGAAAAATTCTCTCGTAAAGGCTTAATAAGATACCATAACATTGAGCAGTAACGATAAGGCTCTGACATTGTGATTTATTGTCTAAGTGGAGCCGTGTCCTGTCAGATATCTCTTTGCTTTGTTCATGTTCCTGTCAGTTTTAATAAAAAAAAAACTCATACAAAGATACGCCAATTTCTTTGATTCTCTGAATACTGTTCTAAGAATAAAAATTTAAAAAAATGAAATAAGAAATGTTAATTTTTTTTTCACTATATATTGAATTAATTTTCTTTCTATAATTCTATTATAGTAAGGAGCTTTATATTATTTCCTATAAATTTTATGAGAAATAATAATTTGTAATAGCAGCTTTCCCAATTGTTTTGATTTAAGAATGATAATCTCTTTTATTTTTTGTTTTGAATGATTAATTGCAATACCCCTGATAATATTCAAGTGAACTAATTCTTAATTTTTTTTGAAATGATATTATTTTTCAGTTTCAAAGCATTAATATCATATATTATATAACATGCCAAAAATATTTTTCATTATATTACCAAAAATTACTATTGAAACAGAAATCAATAAACCAAATTTTACGTAGAATATATATAGAAGGAACATCTTAAGGCTTCTAAAGTTATACAGTTTTTTAAAAATGAAAATAATTTGCTCTATAAAGAGGATGTATTTAAAATATCATATTAGTTGTATATTATCTGAATTATGCAACAAACATAAGTAAATAACTTTGTTGAGTATTGCTGGAAGTCAAGTATTCTAAAATAATTAAATTAGATTTTGCTGGAAACTAAGGATATTTTTCCTCATAATGGCTAAATAACAAATTTTTAAGCTATTAAAGCTACAAATTTTTAAGCTATTAAGATTCATTTCTTCAAAATATTCAATCTAATGCACAAAATTAATTACATATTATGACGTTTAATTCAATAAATATAATGCTTAAAAATTACAATGTCTATATTTTTATTCATCCTACCAGGTCATATTTCATACATTTAGTAAATGGAATTTCTATACACTACGACTTTATACAAAAAAGTTTGCCAATTCAAGAACAAAAAGTGGCAATTATTTGACCATCACAGTTTTAAATTACATTATTGCTAATCTTAAAGAAGAGCCGTCAATCCACGGATATTTATTGGTAGCGGTAACTTTGTGTGTATAAAAGATAAAATTTGTAGAGATTAGCGGATAGCGCTAGACCCGAACTCTCAATCTTACGGTTAGTAGCCGAGCAACATACCGATCAAGCAAAGGGGACCATTCAGCACGAAGGAAGTTATCTGGCTTATATAACATTCACCACATACACTCTCACCAGTCTGCCGGTGGATCGGTGAGCGTTACCTATATGAGGGTTTGTTGGTGATGTTAACAGCTGTTGTATTTCATGCGCTTCTTGGTCTTTGAGTTGCCGATAGAGGGCGCCTTGACAGTTGAACGATGCTACGTGGGAAGGTTGCGTTTTTCCAAGTTCGTTCAATCTTACAATGTCGGTGAGTGTGCAGGGATAGAGCTAGGCTAGAACTCGTAATCGTATGGTTAATAGCCGAGTGAAATACCTATCAAGCAAAAGGAACCCTTCGCTCGAAGACAGTTATCTGGCTTATATAGCATTCACCACAAATTCAATTTTGGGAAAACTTGTTTATTTTAGATCAAATAATATTTTTCATTGATGATTTTTTTAAGTTCCTTGTTATATTTGTCAGACATACTTTTCTAAATATGACTAATAGCATTATTCCATTTCTTGACTCAAAAAAATATAAAATATAATGCATTAAGTCACAATTTTTTTAAAAAAAAAAATCTTGAAGTATATATGCACTCCATATGCTTCAGAAATTAGATATTTGACCATGATTAAAATTGATATTTATTATTAATATTCCTCTAACGCTTAAGTATTAATAAAAATAACTTTTATATCAGGAATATAAATTCTAACTAAGTGAACATTTAAATAGCTCTGGAAATTTTCATATTTTAATTGTATTTTGAAAAAAGAATTTTAAATTGAAAAAAAAATCAATATAAACTTAATTTTTTCATCATTAGTGCCATTGCAATTTGGTGAGCGAATATTATACTGCTTCCAGTTTGCTAATTAAAGAGTATTGCTGCAAATGATATGAAGTATATTAGAAAAGAACAATTATTTTATTATATTAAGAAATAGCAAATAAATATAAGAAATATTATATAATTTTAAGAAATAGTAATAACATTGGGAACTAGCGTCATAGTAAATATTTTTTTTTTGGAAAAATAGGTTTATCAATAGACAGTTATAATTCATGCACCATATTTCATTAAAGAAATTGTAATCTTTACAAATAATACTTTAAAAAGAAAAAGAAATATTCTATTTCGTCTTTATAGTCGTTTTACAGATTTTTATTATTGCATGCATGGGCATTTTGTCTTTACTCCTCTCAAAATTATAATGTCCAATGACTACAAATTGCAATTAAAATCTATAAATTATGCATTTTGAATTGAAAAAATGATTTTCGACCCTCCAAAGTATAAAAATAATATTTAAATTTAATAAACTTATTTTACATATTAGTTTTTAGAAATTTTATTTTAATAATTTTATTCAACAGGATTTTTAGAATTATTTATTTCTTTTTTTAAACAACAGGTGGCGCCTTGTGTATTGAATCAACTTTAAACTAAATCAATCCATAATATGGCAATAAAAATCTGAATTTTTCATATACAATTCATGTGATAAAAGCTGACATTATTTTAGTATTCCTTGTAATTCTACAAAAATAAATGATACATCATTCTTCACGGCATCTCAATTATGTAAATTTGGGATGCCCACAAATACCCAAATGATCTACGTCATCATTAACTCTACGAAGAGTTAAAAAGGAATTCTAATTAAATATATTAATTATTTTAATGGGTTTGTATCAATATTAAAGTGAAAATTATTTGACTATCAGCTTTAGTTGCAACTCAAAGGATATTCTAACTTATTCGAAAAAAAGTAAAAATAAATTAGTTCCTTTACTTTTTAATGAATGCTTTTTAGTTGCACTTTGACAATTTTACAATAGATATTAAAAAATCCAGGTCATTACTACAAATGTAAGGGATAGCCTTATATCAAATATACATCATTCTTAATTTAATATGAGAAAAGACAATAAAGAATTTAAAAAAATCGTCATGTGATAAAGATTGATGTTCTTTAGAAATACGACCATAGTTTTTACTCTCATTTTTTTTTCTTTCCTAGAAACTCAAACATCATCAAAAAATACTTTTGGTGATGTATTATTATGGAAATTCAACTACAGTGAATAAACATTTCTTTCAGAAACAAGGGACCCCATTCGTTCCGTTAGATCACTAAACCCTGAAAGAAAACTGAAAATTGGATTTGTAGTAAAGATTCTGCTGTAACTTGATTAGAGTTTTGAAGTTTCCTTGTCGAATTCCGTTGACAGCGACAAGGGTTTGGTCATCCATCAATGTCTTCACACCTTCTACCGAATCCTTAATCTGCGAAACATAATCACTTTCCTTATTTTCTTCTACTTTTCTTAAGTCACATTCGTTACCAAAACGGATCAAATTCCTCTTTGTCCTAATTTCTACGAAACACTTAACGTCCTGAATTTAGATTATTCCTATTACAGTTCGAAAACAAAAAAAAAATAAATCTAAATGGCGATGCAGCATTGAGTTTCGACTCCAGTTCAGAAGTAACACGATTTTCTTTTTATGGAAATTCAGTATAACTTTTGAAATAAATTGAATATATTTATTATTTAGGCAGGAATATAAATATTTATTAAGAACATTTGTGCCTTCATGTCTTTCGAATGAGAACAATTAAATTCAATCATTAATGTCCTTCATTTTCGAAACTAAAAGGATTTATTTTCGAACATTTCTCATTATTCTGAGTCATGATCTGATAATATGGTTTGTATCTGATTCTATACCCAACTTCTATACTGCACCAATATCTGACTCAGATATAAAGAATGGATAATCTGATGAATTCAACTTACATCTAACCTGTTTGAAATTTAAACTTCCTACCATTGAGAAAATACGATTAGGCATACAACAATTGAAGGATATGGTTACAGTGGAATATAGTTCAATTGAAACTGGGTAGAAATACATCTTCTCTATCTTCACATTACTCTCTCTTTCTCGAAAATCGGTAACGAAAGTTCCCCTTAACAAAAAATTACTTTTTACCATCGCACTTTTTAAAAAGAGGTTTCTCATTGCTTTTCCACTAAACTAAGGAAAAAAGTTAGATATCCCTAAAAATAATCCAGAAAATTTTCATGAATAAGAACAAAATATCCTTGATCCCAAAATTCTATTATTTATTTTTAATTTAGGATCAATGGTTCATTATATTATTCCTGTATGGTGAAACTCAGTCAAACATAATCTTTATACGTTTTCTTCTGCTTCAAATAATGCAGAATTGTTTTGGGCCAAGAAAAAATATAATATTAAATTATTATCCATAATATCTCTAATGAAACTCTCTTGTAAAGGTTTTTCGTACGCATATATATATATATATATATATATATATATATATATATATATATATTCCAGTAGAAGAACATTTTAATTTCATTCAAATTATCTTACATAAATTCGAAGCAATATGAGTATCTTATTCATTGTAGTAATTGAGTTTAAAATTCAACAGCAATCTCCACTTCTATACATCAGTATCATCAATATGTATAAAATAAGGGGAAAAATTGAAATTCATATTTAATAATTTAGATGAATATTATTCTGATGACATTTTATAATTTGTAAGAAATTTAAGTTATGATTTAAGTATGAGTAGAGGGATGAAGGAATAAATATCTAAAATTAGTTTTTAAATCCTTTTCAAAATGAACGCTCTCGCAAATTAGTTTTATATACAGAAATATTGAAATAAATCCTTCTAAATTCCCATGCCTAAATAATTAGGTTTATTCTGACTGATAAAATTTGAATAAAATGCAATAAATGTGGCATATTTTCAAGCGTCTATAATGTTATTAAAAAAAGAGCAGTGATCGTATAAGGTTTTCGAAACCGCAGTAAATAGAGCACTCTCTATTGAATTCTAACGTAGTTTATGTGACAAGTCATAAAAATGTAAAATAAGAAGATAAAGTTCGGGAATCTGATTACGCTAATGCATCTATTTCCTGAGTAGCATCAGGTTTGCAAAGAAAGAATTTCTATCTTTAATTTGAGATCTTATCTACGAACTAATCACGATGAAAGGCAATTTACAAGTTTCTTATCGTAGAATATGTGTCTGTTTCCCATAACAATTTCGCCGCCGCATCTCTAAATTAGATAAATGGGCTTAGGATTATTTCTAAAGTAATATCAGCAGTTAATTGCTTTCGTTACAACAACTTGGATGTTCTTTCTGTATAATCCCAGGGATAAATTCTATTTACGATACTTGTATTTATGGTCTCATGGTAATGACTCTACAGAAAGTATTTATAGAAATTTGTGAGATGTGGGTGTCAATATCTACTGCTTGTCGTTTGGGAAAAGACTTCAAAAAGATTAATTTTGAGAAATGTGCTCAAATAAAGATTATTTTGGGGAATTCATTTAATTTGATAATTCGTCAACTCGCATCTTACCGAAAATTGATACCCATTGGGGGGGGGGGGGCTCTTAACTAAAGATGAATAGCTTCCAGCTTGGTGGTTGGCTGGCCATCTTTATAGGAGCACACAAATGTTTGGGTCTGGATACTTCCATCGATAACTGTCTGCAGTGATGACCCTTATGGCTCAATCACAGTTCCCGTCAGTGTTGCTATAACGGCAGTGCGATCATTCAAATTTGTCCGTGTACTTTTCATTGAGTTGGAATAGCCCGTTTGTAGTTTCTTGATATTTTTCAAGATTGTCTTATTTGTTTATAATATTTGCTTTGAATAGATATAATTTTAGAAACATCGATAAAAAGTGATATACTCACTAATTAAATATTTTAAATCAAGTTTCATGCAGGTATTATTTATACAGTCCTAGTGTCTGCTAACGGTTTTGAAATTGGTAGCCCTCATACTTTTAACATTTTTGTTTCTAGATAAAATAGTCGATATAAGAATGTTTATTACATTATAGAAATATGATTCATTCGCGAATGTCTTTTGTACATTCAAGGTGATATCACTGATATATTGCAGGGTTCAAATCAGTATGGAACGCGTCGTAGGGATATTCATTATATTCCTGATTTATTTCTATGACCTCTAGGACAATAGGGGAAGAAACGCATTTGTCATTACTTAATTTGGTCATATGATATTTCAAGCGTAACAATTGCTCACATTCTTAGTGTTTTGAAATCTTGTAGATTCTTTATTATTTCATTTTTTAAGAACCTAAAATCAAATTAAACTTGTGCTAGAATAGTTAATCCTTTTTGAAACGAAAGAATTTTAATTTAGATTACAGAATTCCAGTATAAGAATTATTCATCGTTCTAAAAAATAAACCATAACTGTATTTTGATATTATGATATTTGAATAACTCTCGCCATTAAACGAGTGACAAAATATAGAATAATACTTCATTTCCCGCAACGCGATAGTTTCTGATGGTGGTTGTTAAAAACAAATATCATATTTTTTTCACACTAGATGCAATATTCCAAATATAAAAAAAACAAACTTCCAAGCTTGTAAAGTAAAATTTCAATATATTTGAATCATCCACTAGTAAAAATTATATAGTTCTATGCATTATTTTATATTTTCATGAATGATTTCTTTTATTAATAAACGTCGGTACGAACAGAGCAACTATTAAACTGGCTACGCAATGTTTATGAAAATATAAATATTCTTTTTTACCCTCAGGTATAAGAAGAATCAACGTAACAGATATCTCATTCTATGTATAATCTGTCTATGATAGTAATTTGCAGTACAGCTTTTACAGAGTAATAAACTTGATATAAGGTGAACATGTCGATAAAGATTGACTTTGGACTTTCCATCAATAATTATCTGGGAATAAAGTGTTTATGTACAGTAAAAATAGTCTTCACATTGTTTATAAGTCACATAAGGGAATGTGTAATTCCATACTGTGACATTAGTTTTTAATAAATGATGTGATATGAAATGCAATATTAATACTTTGATTTTATTTCATGATCGTTAAAAAGATGGGTAGTAGTCATTTATTGTTATATTCATAAAATTTAATAGCATTTTGTATATTACCCACCAAGATTTCTTATAAAAAATTCTGAAGGCAAAAGTTATGGAATGTATCTTCAGATGGAGCTTTCTTTTCTTAAAGAAATGATGAAAATAATGATAAATAAATCCACCAAGGTCATACTGTGAGACATTTTTTTTTAACAATTGGACATTATCTTATTTATTGGTCGAATACTTTAGTTTTGTTTGTATTTTATAATTTGAAAAAAGTATTTTCAAATAAAAAATTTGATCTTAACCACTTGAAAATTCTTTTGTTTTTTTCCTGTACACATGGAGATATTCTCATATGAATTCAGAATATCCTGTGTTGATCAGTCTGAAAATAATTGTACGATTAAATTGTTCATTAAACTTACAAAACTATTAAAATAACAACATTTGATTCCTTTTTTTAAACAGAAAATGAAATCTTTCATCATTTTTGCAAGTAAATGTTGTCCGCTTATTATTTTTTGGGAATAATAATGTTTATTGGATTGGCTAACACAACACTTTTTAGCATTTCAGCTCTAGATTCGAATTTTGCTGATACTATTATATGGAGAATGTTATGACAAAAGATAATATTAAGCTTCGAGAATAATCATAACCACTCTACAAATTCAAGTTTGTTTACGATATTATATTAATTTGATCAGTATTTGGAATCTGTTTAGTTAAAATATGTTGTCGTTGTTACTTGTGGCATTTGCCATGGACAAGCCCCACTCATACATCAGCAAATTTTAAGCCGGTTGTATACGTCTCTTGTTTTACAAGTAGTGCCATCTAGGGCCAAGAGTACGACTTAGCTACACACACCTCATAACCCTTTTTAGGGGACGAACTACATTCATGCAAATTCAGTCATTCATCTCAGATCGTAATTTAGACCTGGAACAGAGAACGATGACCTCGGACCCAGTACCCACCAGTGGTATTACTCTCGACATGGAGGACTTTGCGACCACGAACAGATTTAACGAGCTCCAGCCGCCCCACACTCGGGGAATCTTTTGACCGATGAGCTTCGAACCCGTCACCTAAGGAGTACAAGTCCAACGCTCTACCAACCAGGCCATCCCTATCCGACATACACCATCACAGTGTAACAGACCCAAGCCGGGGGGGGGGACAGTGAATCTGAGTAACTGAGAACGACGGAGGAATATCTACCCAGTCAATGAAGATTTATTGAGTTGCAAAAGATTTTACAAAAGTAGCTCCAAACATGAGAAGTAATTTAATAACATCGATAATTGTCATATTTGCTCAATTTAAACAGTCATAGGAAAGAAAAGAAAGCATATATGACCCATCCATTTAGCAATGAAGAGCCTTTTGGTAGACATCAAGGCGCCGTAGAAAAACATACTAAAATAGCGTTCTTCTAAGAAAAATTCACTTTCAAGCAAACAATATAACTTGAAAAAAGGCTCAGAATCATGAAAATGAATTCTTAGGATGTCTATCTATTAGACATTTATCATTACATCATCATGAAACTGAGAAATTTTTCAACATTCTGTTTCTGAGACGTTTACCATTACATCATCAAGAAACTGAAACATTTTTCAACATTCTGATTCTGAGACATTTATCAGTACATCTATTAGACTCCAAGAATTGATTTTCATGATTGATATACTGATGATAATGTCTATCTGTTAGACATTTATCATTATATCATTATATCTATTAGCATTATATCTATGCTTGGATAGCAAAAAAAACATAACAATAAAAATAACATAAAAAATTACAATATTAAAATACTGCGGTCCTTTTGCATTCAAGGTCCAGAATCGTACAAAGCCAATATAAAAAAATCTAGCTTCAAACAACTCACAACCAGTTTTTTCGAGTTCCCCTTCATTGCAAACGTCACAAATAATAATGATGTAATTACCTAATGTAATTACCTTACAAAACAAATAAGGAAAATATTACAAAATTTTAAAAAATAGGGTTATTTTATTATATGCTTAATGTAATAAGTTAACTATTTCTGCACGAATGTATAGTTTTCCAAATGAATTATCATCTTCAATACATAGGCGGAAAAAGAATTTAAATCCTAATGGCCATCAAAGGCCCTAATATAACAACCCCTAGTTAATGTACCTCCTCCCCCAATGACCATCAAGGACCCTAATACAACCCCATGTATATGAGGAATGCCCCATCATTCGAGTTAATCTAACCGAAATCCTTTATATTTCTTAACTCATTAAAGACGCGATGCCAACTATTGTATCAAAACCCTCTCAACATAATCTAAAGGGAGCCCTTGGAAGAAATGTTAAGAAGAACTTTTTTTCACAACAGTTGAATAATTTCACTTTATTTCCCTTTCCAGTTCTTTTATTGTTGATGTTACTTATAGCACTTGCCTATGGATAAACCCACTGCTGATACAGTAGCAGATTTAAGCCGAAAGGATCGTCTATCGTTTTTTGAAGTAGCGCCAACGAGGGCCAAGAGTACGACTTAGCTGCACACTCGCCCCATTAGCTTAAATAGCACCTTTTTACAAGGGGGTACAGTCTCACATCTCACAAATCGCACACAGAAGAACAACCATTGCCGAACCGGGACTCGAACCCAGGAGCCCCTGAACATGAGGAAGACGCGCTACCTCTGTGCCTGAAAGCCGGCTTGTCAGTTCTAATATAAAAAAAAGTATTGTTAAAATTTAAAAAAGGATAGTTATTCAGTTTTAATACGTTTAATATTTTTATGAGTTATTAATAATTATTTCATTGCCTCATAATAATACATACAGAAAATTCACATTGATAATTTACTCACAAAATCTGGAATTGTCAAAAATTTAATATAAATGACTGAGATCAGAATTCCCAATCAGCTCAATTTAAAATGATGTATTTCGTTCCGAATGAAATTGCAAATGAGCAGATTATGGAAAACTCACAAATGAACATAGAAATGTTTTATAACTTCAAACGTATATAAGAAATAGTATCAGTTAATGAGTCATGAATAAATAGCATTGAAAATTATGTTTACTTCATTTTATATACAGTTTTAAAAACATTCAGCAGTCAAATATAAATACTGAATGCATAGCAATCTGAGCAATCTAAAATAAAATTGAAATGTATTTACTGTCTCGAAAAGACGTTAGACGTTTACATAATAAGAAATAAAAACGATAATTATTTTTATTGAAGTCACATTCCATTCATTTTAACAATGCTTTTAGAATGTATGTATAGTTCATTTATTCCATCAGCTATAAATAATTTCTCATTTCTTTTTCCATTATTTATTATACAAATATTTTGTACATTTATAAATATTTTACATTTATTTTGGCAAATGCTTCCGTATATAAATGGCAACTTTACAAACCGAATTTAAAACTAGAAATATTTCAAATAGAAAATTGTATATTCTTCTTTATGAGACATTAAATTATGTAATCATATTTTAACTGAAAATCAATTGAAATAAATACACGACGAATGAAATTCAATGTTTCTAAAACATTTTTTCAGTTACATTTTATCCAAAATTTGATTATTGATTTCACTGAAGAGAAAGCTAAATTTACAAGTACAAAATACTTCTTAAAATCTTTCTTTTAGCATGAAACTCAATTGCTACAACAAAATAAAAATTGGAAACAGAGTTCTTCTTTTGGAGTCATGCTTCTTTTTAAAAGTGAGTTACGTTCGCTTTTAGTTTTCATTTCTCTTAAGTCCCCTTTCCGGAACTCGCTCATCCAAATCAACGCTCACTTCCGACTTAGGATTGTTTTGCTGGGTGTTCGATTTTTTTTTAGTAGCGACCATCGGTAATGTTCCGTGTAATTCGATTTTTAGTTCCAGATTTCCGACATTTTCTTTTACAATGTAGTATTTTGCATTTAGAAAAATTAAATATGGATCCTTTTCGCCAAGCAAACCTCAAAAGTATTTCCTACCGTTCAACTAAATAGATTTATTTTTTAATGGTGTATATGGATAAAAATTTAATTTGAATTCATGAAAGAATATTTAATTATCATCCAAAAAAGTAACCTTGATTTTAGTAAGTAACCAGTTGACTAATTTTAAATATTGTTTATTTTTTGATTAAACTTCTTACGCAGAAACTTACTTTCATAATTTTGACATCTAAATGTCTTTAAACACATCATTCTAACAGATATTACAACTATAACATCTTAATTTCCTATTATTTTAAGTAACCATACTTATTGTGCATATGAATCATTTTAAAGGGAACACCGTATTTTGAAGAAAATATATTTATTTTCTTATTTTCACGGCTTTGTAAATTTTACTTTTTTCTTTTTCGTGTAAACTACTGAGATATTGAAAAAACTCCTCTCTCCTTCCATGAAAGAAAATCCCGTGATTAAATATTTCATTAAAAACAATGAAATGTATTATTTCGAAATAGGCATGATTAAAAGTGATAAAAAACTAAACATTGTATTACATTCATCTCTCTCTCTCTCTCTCTCTCTCTATATATATATATATATATATATATATATATATATATAT
>JAOUZG010009736.1:633999-665020 GCA_026289955.1 Argiope argentata
TGTGTGTGTGTGTGTGTGTGTGTGTGTGTGTGTGTGTGTGTGTGTGTGTGTGTGTGTGTGTGTGTGTGTGTGTGTGTGTGTGTGTAATAGCATTCCCATGTATCTACCTCGATTCTGTTGGAAAATTTCATTTACAAAATGAATAGATATTGTGTAAGGCTACTGAAATTATATTACTATACTGTAAATCAAATTTTTTTTGTTTAATCTTATTTGAACTTGCCAAACCAGTCTTGTAAATTTTACTCTATCGTGCAAGTTTCTGTTTCAAAGGAAGGAAGCATTATGTAGATTGAAGAATCTGTCATGATAACTCGTTTTACGTCCGAAACCATTCGTTTGAAACAGGTACCGACCTGTAAGATAGAATTTGAATCGCCAGTTGAGGCAGGACAGAAATAAAAGTGTTAAATTACGGATCAATATTTTAAAGTGTTTCTTAAAGTAATTATAGTTAATTTAGTGTTATAGAGATCCTGTATGGAATTTATTTTTTAAAGAGGGTCGTTTTAAGTGCCCAGATTCTTTTCATTTACTATGATATATGATATTATTTCGTAAATTGCTCGTTATTAAAATAACTCTTTCTTGTAATTTCATTTTTTTAAAAAAATGACTACATTGATCTTTGTTTATAAAATACATAACGTGAGAATCAACATTCAGAAAACATCCAGAAGTAACGAAAAACTAAAATATCCAGTAATTTTTCATAGATATGCTATTTGGATTTAGAACATAAAATCCTGAATTAGAATTAAAAGTAATAACAGCAATAATAAATGTTTAGACATAAAATATAATTTAAATGCTCATACACATCTCTGTCAAGCCGGTATAGCGTTAGCCTTTAAAACCAGATAACATCTACGATACCGAAATCGGATTTTTGGGATAGTGGTTATGTTACTCGGCTACCGGCTCTAGCGTCACGGGTTCGTACCGTGATCTTAATTCGCTACATTAGTGTCCTTGGCAACGCAATCTTTGGCAACAGTCGTGGCGTCATCTACTCGCAGCAAAATCGTCAGACTCACTTTACGTAAGAGAGCAAACAAAAAAACTCGTCAGACTCACTTGACGTAAGAAAGCAGACACACAAAAATCTTCAGACTCACTTGACATAAGAGAGCAAACAATCAAAAATCATCAAACTGACTTGACGTAAGAGAGCAAACAAACAAAAATCGTCTTACTCACTCTACGAACAAGTAGCAACTCGCCATAACACTTGGTGTAATACTTAAAAAAAACTAGTTCGCTTCTTCACCGACTCACTTTTGGGGGAGTACTGTAGCATTAACCCTATAAGCCAGATAACATCTATGATATCAAAATCGAATTTTTGGTATAGTGGTTATGTTAGTCGGCTACTGGTTCTAGCGTCGCGGGTTCGTATCGCGATCTTAAATCGCTACACCGGGATATGAAAAATTAAGCAATTTGCATGCAAATAATACGATATTAGTTTTAATCTACGTCATACCTATGAATTTCAAATAAAAATAACCAGTGCAATTAAAACCAAGTAAGTGAGGAACGCTACATGATTAGCTGGCTAAATCATTGTTCGCTATTTTAATTATATTTTCCACAGAACTTGATCTCCATTATTCGATGACCTTTTAATTCTCAAAGAAAAATAATTAACATTTATTGTGGGACAAAGAAAAGAAAAAAGCAATGAAATACTGCAATGAGGTTTCGAATCCATTCTAATCAATACGAAGACTTTCTAAAGTTTTAGAGTTTTCCGATTATTCTCACAGTGAAAAGAAAGAAATATTCCTCAGGAAGTAATTAGGAAAAGTATTAAGAAAATGACTCGCACTTGGCTCAAAGCCAAATGTTGTCATGAAGCCCGGAATAAATTACTATCAGCTGAAATAATAAATGTTGCTTTAACATTGGAAGATGGAATCGAATATTTCTGATTGTATTAACCACAGAAATCAGATACGATTGCTCTTTAGCTCTGATGACATACATTTTTTTATAAAAATGATTATTTTAGTCAATATGCAAAAATGTTTTGTGAGCTCTGTACATTTATTTAAAGATATATATAAATAAATATTAAATCATAAACCAATAGGGGAGATCTCCTCAAAACTCTCAATACTAGCTCATAATAAATATGTTCTCTGGTCTTTACCTTTCTCTTACCTAGATGGAATTTAAGCAACTTAGGGCAAATTAAGAGTTTATATATTTTATTTCCAGAATGCTGCAGTTCTTTTTCATGATGATGTCGTGTCCGTTTTTTACCAATGAAAGAGGAGTGCAGTAGCTTCTGAGAGTATGGACCCTTGAGCACCCAAGGGCGTCAGACTACTAACTCATACGAGGATGAAACACACATCCACACGCTTGCACAGACCCTTAATACAGGGGGGGGGGGCACATTAACACATCACACAGATAGAAAACACAAGAACAACCATGCCCAAAAAGGGACTCACAGAACACGAGGAAGACAAGCTACCTATGTGCCTGAACGCCAGTTGCGGTTCTTTTTGTATTTTGATTACAATAAAGAAATAGGAGTATGTAATTTATGTTAATTTTTTCAACCAATTAAATAAAAAATGTGATCGAAAACCAATTTTTATTTTTAAAAAAATCACAAACAATTTCATTTATCAAAATCTTAGCAATTTTCATTAATGTCAAAAATGTATGTTAAAATGTATGTCAACGAGACAGATAGGCGACAACCGCATTAAAGGATTCCATTAAAAATTTGACTCGCATCTTTAAATGATAAAAGTTAAGAGTCAAAATTTGTCTACTTTTCTCCTTATATTTCATTCCTGCACTCCTTATATTCCTGTATTCAGATTCACTTGAAGAACAAACATTTGACGGACAGAAGAACAAATTCCTTGATGATCAATTAGGAATAAAATTGGATAGAAATCTATAAATCTGGAGTAAATACCAAGCACCAAATTGAATCTAACTGTAGAAAATTGAGTTTTATTGTGGTACTATTCTGTAGACAGGCATAGAGAAATTGTTTTAAAAAATTATGTTTTTCAGACTCATAAAAATCTAGAAACTGATTCATATAAAATAACTTGACTTTGAATGTTTTGATAAATATGATAGTTTCTCTTCGTGTAATTCATGTTCGAGATGCTAGATGTTTAATACGCAATAATGATAATTAATAATTCTAAATTTTTAATACGCAAAAAAAATCATCTAAATCTAGAAAATTGTGTGATTTTGATATGTTCCACTTTCAATTGTGTTCTGAGTTATGTTTGTAAGCTTTTTGGTATACTTGTTGGCATCTAAAAATTTGATTAAAAAATACTCGACTTGATGATTATAATACTCAAGTACTGTTTTGATTATTATAATACTCTTTCTTTTGGTAGTTCCTATTCGGGAAAACATTAATGCTAAATGTTCAATAAGCAAAACAAATCATTATCTAATACTGGAACATTGTATTATATTTGAAATTTCTCCCACTTTCAATGGTGTAATGATTTAAATTTGTATCATACTTGTGGCATACTTGTTAGCATACAAGGGGCTTAAGCATTGAGAGTTATACAAACAAACGAAACCATAGGATAATGATGATATAAAAGTGGGCAGCCAAAAATATTTAGAGAATTATTAGAAAATTTCAGATGCACCTCCCACTTCAATAGTCCCAGCTTCAATGGAAGTGTATTTTGTTCTGATGTTCTGATGTTCTGAATAGGCCCTTGACCGGGTACTAAGCTGTTTTAAGACGAATTCACGTTTTAAACCAGTAATTCGTCAGGGCCTTACAAAAAGCAATTGCAGATTCCCGATCTAACTAGGTCATTGCCCTATCTTCGGCCCCTTATTTGACATCTGAGCCTCAGTAAATTTGTAATAAATCTTCAGCTTCAGAACCTGATAAAACTTGATTCGAGTCCCTATTAACTGAATGTCTGTAATACGTATGTATGTGGATTTGAAGCACTCAAATATTTGATGGAAATCATGCACCTTTTGGTGTATGATTTTTTTTAGAAAATTTGAATGTTGTTTTTCAACTTTAGAGCATGATTCCCAATCATATAGCATGCCACAACTTATTTAATATAATATTATATAAGTCATGACATAACCCTCTTTTTGCTTCGAAATGGGATACTAATACAGTGAAATCACTTGAAATCATAAAGGATCATTGAAGATAATTATAATTAGACTAGTTACTGATAAAACAAATAAAAAAATGCATACAAAAGCAATAGTAAGAACTTCAATGGCATTTGTAAGCATTTTAACATGAGAAGATAAAATGATGTTTTTGATTGGTTGGGGTTTAATGACTCATAAGTATGAAGCAGCTATAATAATTTACACAGATAACAAAGAATAAAACTTTTAAAAGAGGGTGATTAATCTTATTGCTTAGCGAATGTACTTCATAATTGCTTCCTTTACTTGCAACGAGAACATTTCGTTATTCCCTATTGTCTCATTTCAGTTCTATCTTTAATCTCAATATTCTGAGTTTCCAATGCAGTTGCGAATCAATAAAGATATAAAAAGTGGAGAAATAAGCTCAAAAAATAAGAGAAAGAAAGCATTTTAGATCGTAAATAGGAATTAAAACTGGAATAAAATCAGAAGGATTAGGGCCTTTATTGGCAATTTGATGCCAAAAACTCACTTTGGGGAATTGCCTGAAAATGCATTACATCGCACTTGTATAATTAACAAAAATTCATTTGGATGAATAAGCTGAAACCACAGGATATCAGTGCAATATCCAGGTAGCAAATCATGTTGAACAATATTGTCCAATATTATATCATAAATCATATCATTTTATACAGTATTCTAAAATAGCACTATCATATCATATTATTTTGTATTTTGGGAAATTCGAAAGCAATTTTCTAATTAAACTGCTCAACGTTAAAAGGTATCATTAAAAACAAAAAAGGGGAAAAAGTGAAACTAAATATCTGAAGCAATGTCTTTTCAGAACTTATTGGTACATACATTCTGATATCGAAACAGAAAATGGAAGAAAGGATTTAGGAAGCATGTAGGGAAGCCTTTGGAATACAAAAAAATTACTAAAAATTTAAAGATATGTGAAATAATAATAATGAAAATTTAATCTCTGATTATTTTACTCAATAGAAATAAACCAGGAATGCTAAATTTGAAGGCTTAATACAGGCTATGCATCAGAAATAATGTCTTTCTAAGACTTAAATAAAGCTCAAAATTGGAGTTAAGATTTATAATGATCTACTCCATAAAATTTGAATTCAAATTAGAATTAGGAAGCAACTGCAGTATGTTTAAGGTTAATAATTATGTTGATCCAATCACTGTTTGTTTTAAATCTATAGAACTACACCAGGACAGAGTGTTAGAAAACAATAGTTTTTTTAAAATACATAAAGCAATATTGTGCTGTTGCTAATCTTTATCAGTTAGATCTTTATTGTTTTATTTAAATGTAATTTGGAATAATAATTATAAACTGAAAAAAAATTCATAATCACTCATTTGAATATGTATGTATATTTTTTTAAATAAATGAAGGATTTTTTGAAAATATTTTTGATGCAGTTTATCTTTCAAACGTTGACTGCCAAGGCGATTTTCAAAAATCTAGCCTAAAGTGACATTTTGATTTAATCGCAGTGCATTATTTAAAACACTAATTCTAGTGCCCAGTTATCATCAAAAAACAAAAAAAAATGTCTTTTGATTTCAAAAAAGTTCCAAGGACAAAAACATATTTTTTTTCCTTGAATTGAATTATTTTTTATGATTATATTTTTTATTCGTTTTTTTAAAAATAAGTTTTCTGTTTTTGCAGGCCAGCATTGGTTTTTTGTTTTTTTCCTAGAAGTCATCTATTAGTTTTGGCACTGATATATTATAATTGCATTCGTTGCTGGTAATTGAGTTTGAGTTTGATTGAGTTTACTGACGCTAAAACCATTTCTGATTATGCAGCGTCAACCGTATGGTATATGGAGTCACATGGTACATTAAGAAGGTACATGGTTACATTTTAAGAGTGTCACAAAGTGTTTAAGTTTTGTCTAATGTCAATGTCTAATTCTAAGTGTCACAAATATTCTATTCTGTATTTAAAAAATAATCGCTTGCACAGATTTAAAGCTTTAAAAGAGTATTAAAAGTTTTTATATAAAGTAAAAGAAATCAATCATTTTTAAAAAGCCGAAAAGTTGAGGTTGAGGCCATTTATGAAGGATGTCTTTTAAAACAACGTGAGGAGAATTAAAACATCGAACTCGTTGATGTTTAATTACTTGGAGTTTTATGAAACTTAGCATGCATGTAACACAAAAGTACGAGCAAATTCAAAAGCTTTCATAAATGTTTCTAAATGCTCAAGTAACTAATTATTTATTTGAACGACATGATGCTTTTGGAAGCAAATTTTTATTATTCTTGTAAATTTCAGCTTTTTTCTTTAATTTGGTATGATTTAAATACATTACTTCATTCACATGAAAATATTTTAACCTCTCATTTCATGAAATTATTTTCGCATTCATTCAACCAAACATAAAATTATTTTACTTAAAAATAATTTCATGAAATGTCACATACCACACATGAAACTGTTTTCGCATTCATTGGCAAATGGCAAATAAATAAATATTTAAAAGCATAATGTTTTCAGTTTTACAATGTATCTAGAAACAATAAAATAATAAAAAGATAAAAATATTATACAAAATAAAAACGTTGGAAAACAAAAAAAAATGCTTCAATAGATTTATCACGAAAGAAAATTTTATTTTGTGGTATAGTAAAATAAACAGGAATACGAATAATTTCTTCCGATAAATAAATATCTTCTAAAATTTTAATATAAAAATAAATAGTAACAAAATTTTGAATAATAAAATTGCAGTATAAATATAATAATAATAATAAAAATATTATAAACTGATTTTAATAATTTAAATTCAATCTCTCTGAATTCGCACAATTAATGGTGATATGTTTAAAGTATTCACACCAAAATCAATGAAAAACTTAGGGAATTTATATTTAAACACAATTATTATATACAAACGGATCAACAGAAAAATAATTTGAAAATTCATATTCCATTATTCTATGTTTTTGAAAAATGAAATATCGAAAATTTTTGAATTATAATTGATGCCATAAAAGTAACGAAATCAATACGGAATTAAAAGTATCCCAGAACAAAAGTTGACACAATTTATTCACTATAACAATAAATATTCATAAGAAAATTCTAACATCCGTTATTGTCTTTCCTTACAGGAAAATGGAAATTTTATTTTTTCCGATCTGTGCACCGAGAAGTGAAATTTGACCATCTTCCCTTTCACTAAGAAGAAAAAGAAGAAGAAAACTTATTGTCCGTCACTTTTACCAAAGAAGACAGCACTTTCAGAAACTTGCAGTAAAAAGGAAAAAAGATCTTGTCTACCATGTCTTTTGCTGTAGACGACTTTTTTATCCATTGTTGTTTCTGCTGTAATGGCATTATTAATTTAATTTAATTTTCTCTTAAACGCCGGAAGATAAATAAAGAAATATTAAAAGTTTCTCTCTGAATTCTTTGCAGTAATATTTTGTTGTTATTAAATAATGTTTCGTAAAATATGATTTAATCTTTCATCTGGCATTAAGAAATTCGTTTATACTAAGTTTCAGAATAAAAGAGATATTGAAATATTTTGAATGATGCTTTATGTCTAGATCAGCCTTATAAAAAAATATCATTCTGAATCAAATAAATCTTAAAATTTGATGGCTTTAAAATTGAGATTAATATTTTTTCTGAAATAAAATTTAGTTTTCAATTACATATTATAAAATGTACAATAGAACTAATGGTTTGTAATATTTATATTACTTGTAATAGAAGAAAAAAATTCTTCCTAGTAATCATTTTCAGACTGTCTTTCAATGAAAGTCTGCAGATCATAACCATAAACTATACATTTTATTCTGTAAATGGCACCATAATTTCTCAATTGGATTTATTTTTTCAAATGTTAAATTAATTTTCAGAGAAAAATTTCGAAAATTTTTGCGTTTAATTGCTCGCCATATGAAAAAATCATTCATAGATTTAAAAAATGTTTCTAATCTTTGGAATTCTTATATCACGAAATCAGTTTATTATGATTAATATTTTTCTTATACACATATTTGTGAAATAAAGAAAGTTGTTCAGCTTTATGTCAAATATCAGCAAATTAATTTCAAATAAATCCTTTTTTGAGTACCAAAATCAATGCTTAATATTGAACATTTCACATTTTATATGATGTAAAGACCTTTTTGAATCCCAAAGTAGCAAAATTTCGGGTGGATTTTTCATCCAAACAACAAATAAATTTATTATTATAGACTTTGTAAGTGAATTAAAAATAATAAATTTAATAAACTCAATTTTAATTAATAAGTATTTTTTTATGTTTGGAAAAATATATCACATATATTATATGCAGATAACTTAAATCAAAAACCATTAATGATTTTTATTTAAAATTTTAAAATATTTTATTTTAATGTTTTTTAAAATTTAAACGTTAGTAAAAACTTTTTAAAATTCTGATTGCACTTTAATTTAATTTTTACAATATAAAAATATACACTTTGCTCTGCATAACTTAAGTGATAGAACAAAAATATCTTGATTTTTTAAAACTTCCAAAATACAAGATGCTAGAATATTTAAGCTTAAAAGACATTTAAAAAATGATCAACGTTTATCTCCTTGCTATCACTTGCACAATACATGATTACAACAAGCAATCAAAACCGATAAATTATTATTCGGTGCAAAGCTAAACAATTGAAAAATTAATTGAACTATTTTTGTTATCATTTCACAGTTAATTGGTTTAAATATTTCTTCTTTTATATCCGGAAGTACACTTTTTCCTTTTTTTTCTTTTGTGATTAGTGAAGTATTGAAAGATAAAGCATTACAGTTTATCTATGTATTTACAAAATCGAAAATTAAGATCTATTTAGAATCGAAGGTAATACTATCAAGATAGCATTGTGAAAATAATACCAGGAACTCTATAAAGCTAGCATTGTTCATGTAGATAAGTAAATTGCCCAAAATTATTTTTATGAGAAAAAAAGGTAAGATCTAATGATACTTGTGCATCTTTAAGCGATAATAAGAAAGAATTTCGCCTTGCTTCTCAATTTTTAAAGCAAAAATGATAGTTGGAATGATATGGTTAAATCACAGAGTTGAAGTTACAGGTAGTGCCACAATGATATTGCTTCTTGGCATATTTTTGGCTATGGTGTCAGAAGCTTTCTTTTTTAAAGCCTACTTTCAACTATCCACATGGACACAAGCAAAGGTTTTCAATATCCTTAGATGTTGAAAAGCCAAAATTAAGATCAGGTGTCGATTCAGGTGTATTTTTTAATGATCTAAACAAGGTTGAAACTGATGTCCATAACCAATAGTCGCATATGATGCTTCGGAAAGATTCATGAATATAACTCAAACCAGATTAAGGGAATTGAAGAGCATTTAATCAATTTTCAATAAGTTAACCTACATGTTAATCTTTTTATTTCAAATATCAAATATAATTAATCGATGAAGGATAGAAAATTGACAACGAAATCCAATATTTCATTTTTTATGAAATGCCATTTAATTGTGATTTTCTATCTATCTATCTATCTATCTATCTATCTATCTATCTATCTATCTATCTATATCTATATATATATATATATATATATATAAACACTAGATTAGAGCCCATATGCGTAACATATAAATAATATGATTCAATTGAATTAAAATTGTTCTAGGAATCCTAAACTCAAAGCAAATGCAAATAAAGCAGACACACTAGCTATCAGGAAGATCCTCGTATCCCTCTCTGTACTGAGCAGTCTCGGCAGGAGGAAATGGCCGTCTCGTGGCCTGCTGATGTTTTTTCAATCATCCATTCTTTTCAATATAAGGGGAATATTTTTCATCCTTTTCACAACATTTCTTCCAAGATCTGGATCATTTTAAGTCTCCATTTTCACTCCGTTAGTCATAACGGCTGAATGGAAACGGATACGAACCGACGCATATAAAGGGAATGGTAGGTCTTCAGAATTACTATGACTTCCTCGTCTCTCCGAGGAAGCAACGGCAAAATTGGTCATGAATCGGGATTTTTTGTGCTATAAACTTACCTATTCCGAACCATAAAGTCATATTTTGGGTTCGGAACGGCTTCTTCCTTTTGTATCGATACAATTTAGTATTCTTTTTGCGAAAAGGAAGAAGAAGGATATTTTCCAAACAGGAAGGTGGAAATGTAAATATTCATTACATCGAAATCGAAAATGGGTGCATAATGAATAAAAAACGATTCTATATGAATCTACAACTAGAATAAATATATTTGAAGTCTTCATTTCATAATATTTGTATTTTATTAATATCCATAATATGGAGACCTTTTTACTTAAAGAATGAAAATAATTTCTTGCTCAAGATGTTGCAACAAAAGGTTAACTTTGTGAATTTATATGTCAAAGGGAGTTATGAATGTATGACATTTGTTTTATCTTTTGAATGCACAGGACAATTCTTTTAATTTTTAAGTTGGATATTTTGAATAAATGAAATTTTTAAAATACACGCATCTCATTTACTTGAAGAATAAAGGTGAGGTGTTTTTTTTTGCTGGCTTTTACAATAAATGATTATAATTGTTAATTTTGAGAAAAAATTAACATTGGGAATTTGAAAAAAAATTGTAAGTTAAGAACTCTGAAAACTTAAAACCATTATTAAAAGTTCCCTTTTACACACGAGAAAATCATTAGAATATTTTAAGGTATGTAAATAAAAACAGTTTATGAATTCGAAATATATTTATATGGTTCCGTTAAAATGATTTCACATGGTTAAGAATCAGGAGACTAAAATTAACGGATTAGTTTAGTTTATATTATTTGTAAATTTGATTTGATTAAACTCTCATTCTTAAAAACATTCAAATTCATTAAACTCAGAATATTGAGGGGTCCGTATTGAGGCGAACATCTGATTTTTGTAATATTAACTAGCTTTTTTAATGCTGTTACAAATTAATTTTCGTTAACTGATGAATACTGTTTTCTCACCGTCTATTGTTAAAGACGGGGAAAAGGTCTCAGATAAGGTTTCTTGATTCCATTCCTATTACAAATCCAGGATTTTTCAATAAGAAAATCAGAGCATAAAGATAAAATTTCACCAAAATTCCTGTATACACTTGAATTTGAAACTTAAATTATTAATACATGTTTTCACACAAAATAGCTATTAACACTTTCAAAAATAAGATTCTAGAAAGCACAGCATCGAGACAATTTATAGCATTGAATCCAGTTCTTCTATTTTCCAGGTGAGTTGCTAATTTTTATTTTTCTATTTTTAGAAGAAAATGCGGATATTTTTTCCATAGTTATAGTATAATAATTTCAGATGGGTTTTTTTTCTGTCAAACAACAAAGTCGAAGATTTTACATTAGGAAAACAGAAACCTAGAGGTATAATATCCTCGAAACTCCTGTTTACACGAGACTTGTATTCTAAACCAGGTATTGACGCATATTAAGATGAAACACATATAGCATCGACGCATTATTAGTTTATTTATAGTTCTGAATCTGGATCTTCTATTCTACAATTATTCTGAAATAAATGAATGGATTTTAACATATGGATGCTGCATTCTCCTTAGTTGTAACAATATAAAATTCCGATAGAGTAGTAATTATTTTACTGCTCCAGTATCTGTTATATATGTTAAGTTTAGTGATTACTTTATTTGCCGAAAATACCTTAATTACATCAAAACCAAAGAAAAATTCGTTTTCCGAACAACCGAAAACAAATTAACTGTTTGTACATGGAACTAATCACAATTGCTCGTAGTATTTTTATTTTACTGAATTTAAGTTAATTTGAAAACGCAACCTAATTCAAACTTCCATTAGCACTTTTCGTGATTAAAATACCAATGAAGAAAATGGTAAAAAAAACGTTGAAAATTTAAAATCATTGATATTTCAAATCACGTCGCTCCACTAGAGTTCACTTGCTTTTTCAGCTATGTATATGTTTAGAGTGCATTTATTAGCAACTATCTTAGATACTTGAAAGAGTTCGTAAAACAAAAGCATTAAAATCAACTCTCTTATTTGCATGTAAGATCAGATACAGAATTTTTCTTTCAGCAAATTTTAAAACATGTTTGTATAATAGGCCATTACTTACGCCTGGTGCAATTTAAAATTGTTTGGAATAGTAGTTTTTGACGGAGTGATATCTTAAAGAAGATAAAAACGTCCGAGGTATTTAAATTTTTCTATTTTTCTAAATATTACTTTCAAAAATCTAAGATAAAAATCAATAATTCCTATGTAGATTATAGATGAATAATTTCAAATATTAAGAATTAAAGCAGTTTTCGGTGTAATAATTTATGTCTATAGTTTTAGATATAAACTCCACAGATCATTGTATCCTTGATAAATATTTTGAAGTCATGATGAATTATGACTATTATAAACTATTACACCGAAAGTTGCTTTATTTCTTAGTATTTGAAATTATTGATCTATAATCTACAAATGAATTACTGACTCTCTCTCACTCTCTCTGTGTGTGTGCGTGCGTGCGTGTGTGTGTCTTTTAAAATCTATTGCTACAAAAATATAAATGAAAGCACTACTCATGATGAAATACAATTCAAACAGTTGAAAAAAACTAGAAAACATATATTCTACCAGTTATAAGCATAACTAAATAAGTTCTTTGTATTAAAATTCTATATTTTTTATACATAAAATGAAATTTCAAAATACAAACTAATTTCCTAAAAATAAAATTACTCAAAGTAAGGAAAGAACTTTGACTAATCATGATACGAATCCTCTTTCAAAACTTTTAAAATCACATATTTTTACCAAGTTATATTTATCGTGTATGCTAATTGAACTCTTATAATCTCTGTCAGTGAACCTAATAACAGCCAATTCTGCTGGATTAAGACAAAGATTTCAGCAAATTATTAGCAAATGATTTTCAAAATATTTATCAAGGATACAATAATCTGTGGAGTTAATATCCAAAACTAAAGACATAAACTATTACACCGAAGGTTGGGAGGGGACATCTGAAACAAGAAGACGCCTATTCAGATGTTGAGCCTTATTTGCTAACATCTGAATAGGCAGATACGACAATGACGGAGTTCTAATGCTGATGTCATATTCCTGAATACTGAAAAAACGCTATTTTAATGGTAATTTCTGTGTATATCAGAATAATTGATGATACTTCTAACAACGATTCGGTCACTCAGATCATAAATTATACTTTACAAGGCTGAGATTATTGCTTTGATATAGAGCTCTAAAATATTATCTAAATTTTACCATCAAAGTACTCCCTTCCTAATCATAAAAATTATTATCTATCAATTTATTTCATATAAAAATGTCAATAAATATTCTTTACTGAATTATATTCGATTTTTCATAAGACACACCGTTATTTAACATGTTTTTAGAGAAGTCAGGGAATTTAGATTAATTAATTTTATTAAATCTAAAATCAATATTTAATAGACATGCACTACAATATAGAAATCAATTCATAATTTTGAACATGTTAATTAGGTAGAAATATAATAAAATGGTAACTTTTCTGAGGTATATTTTTTTAATGTGCGATATGCGATAAATTTGAATTCCATTTGGAAAATATTTTGCAAATTAATGAATATTATACAAAACTAAAAATACAACTGTAACAGAATCATAAATTTGAAGGTTGAAAATTTATAATTACTTAGATAATGGATGCGATATCTTAGATTTTTCTAATTCAAAGATGAAACTTTTTATTAGATATAGGGTTTATAGACCAAAAATTGCAATATTTAAATGAAACTAGAATTTACTTACGTCATTACCCACAAGAGCTTGCAGCATAGAAGTGGAAGAGCTGGAACCTGGTTTGATATCCTTTGGTTTTCCATCAACTTTATTTTTGCTCGCCCTGAAATGGAAAAACGTCAAAGTTGAAAAAGTACTCTTTCCATAAGAAAGTTCTATTTTCTTTGTATACTTCACCTTTGTACTAAATTAAAGTTCCAATTAATGATTTTATGAATTTCTTCAAAAAATATTAATTACTTTCTGAATATCAATTAGGTATGATATATAACTTATATATGCATATTATGTACATTACATTTATTATGTACTAATATATATGTAGGATAACCCACTGAGCTATTTTGTTATATCATCATTTTATACTTTATCAACATTCAATTTTAGGACATCATTCAAAGCGAGAATTATAAAAGGTTAAATCATTTCCCAGAGGACGATAATTTGAATTAATACAACATTCCAGAACAACACCATCTATCGAGCTTTTGAAACCACTCGCAAAGCTACACGGTAAGATGTTTCAATCAAATAATGCACTTTTTTAAGACTTCTAAGGTTCTCCTAGAAGGAATTATCTAACGTTCTGTTTCTTAGTTTAGAAACTGAACCCAAAATATTAAAATCAAACCTTGACATATCACCACTTAAACCTCTACTATCTGAAGAGTATAATATTTTTTGGAAGAATTGGATAGACTCCCACATATATTTTGTATAAGTAGTTATTATGTATTATTAATCATTATATAGGTAATGCTATTTTACAATTAAATTAAACCCTAATTAATTTTCAAAGTTTTTTTTTTAATTTAGCTCATAGTAACTTCATTCTAACATTATTATCTTCTATCCTGATCCATTCCATTTGCCTTAGTTAATTAATTCAACAGAAGCTTTGTGAAATTGATAAATCGGCTAAAGTCCGACAAACTTCCACACTCCGAGTAAAGGTATTAAAACTGTTCGTCCAAGCACATTCCTTTAAAAAATATATATGATTCTCTCACGCGAAACTTAATAGGATAGGGATTTCTGTGATTCACATTCTATAGAAATCCCTATTAAAATCTCTCATTATATATTCACAGGGATAAAAGTTTCATGGGATTTCCCACGTTTTGTTTGTGTCGTTCTGTATTGTACTCGTCGCTTCAGCTTGTATATAATATGTGCCTCCCATGATGGAACAAAACTAACTTGAAAATTCAAAGTGTTCTCTATGTCTTTGAAGCCACCTTCCGTTTTCAACAATTAATGATGTTACATATATATGTATGCATATATATTATAGTACTTATACATATGCATGTAGATGTATTATAGTACTTATTATGTATATTATGTATAAGTACTTATGCATGATCACAGAGAAATTTAGTCTTTAACATTGCTTTTTTATATTGTTCTCAGAAGATGAAGGAGAATGATCAGGGATTCATTTAATAAATTTCAAACTTTATTTCCTTACACACTCTCTAATACATCTTTTGATTGCATCCCTGATGATTGCCAAACTTTCCTCAACCATCCTGTTGACTACAAAAGTTTGAAGAACATATTAAAAACTATAGATTAGCTTACGGTTATATTAATATTAATTTATAAATATATATTTTTTATTTTTTTTGAGAAGCATTAGAAATTTTAATGCTTTAATATCGAATTCACAACACCCTACTTTCACTATTATCGATAAGCTTTCGGATTTAAATAACTATCTTTTCGATAAAAATGTTACCTTTTTCTTAATACTTTCATATATCTGTCTTTTCCACAATTTTCAACAACAGTATCCTTTCTTCCAGGGTTAAATATACCACTGGGTAAGAGCTATTGATATAGCCCCAATTTATGCATAATTTATCTTGTAATGCTTCATAAATATCGCTACAGGTTATTAAAGATAAAATTTAAAAAAAGTCAAATATCGTAAAAAAGATAATATGATGTAAAATTAAATCTAAAGAAGATAAAAAAATTTATTGTCAAAATGAGTGACTATTATTAGTTTTTTAACCATTTCATTCCTAAGATCATTCGAGTTCAGTTATCACACAATCTGAATCTGTCCCATCTGAGTTTTTTTTCAGGTTAAAAATATCCTCAACTGCTTCAAAAATCACATTGATAGTCATTGAATTTAAAAGGTTGATACCGACATCCTGGCACAGAGGTAGCGAGTCTTTCTCGTGATCTGGACGCCCCGTGTTCGAGTCCCGGTTAGGGTATGGTTATTCATCTGTGCGTTATCTGTGAGATGTGTAACTTTGCTCCCCGGTAAAAAGAGACTGTGAAAGCAAATGTGATAAGTGTGTAACTAAGATGTACACTTGGTCTTAGTTGGCGCTACTTCAAACAAGAGATGCACCCCCGGCTTAATAATCGCTGACGGGGTCGACGAGTTTGTCAATGGCAAGTGTTGCAAGTAGCAGAAACAAAAAAATATTTGGTGAACAAAAAAGTATAAATATTGGTGGCCGATGCACAAATTTCAGCTTGAAAGCTCTCTGAAAACCTCTCCCCCCCGGTGAATCATATTTAATGAAAAAGGGTGGATTTTGTGGTGATATATTGGCGTCCCGTATCCCCTTCGTATTTCTGCTGAGTATTTTTTAGGGTCTATCAACAATGATAGAGTTAAAGAGAGTAATTTTATTTTTATAACAATTATGAATGTTTGATTTGATAGGATATTTCAAGGTAAAAATATTAATATATAGAAGTTTTCAATGAAAAATCGCATATAAAGAGTTTGGTAAGCCTAATTATATATTGACGATTTACGTGACTTTGGGAAAACAAATGACCATCGTTAAACGTTGGGGAAATACGTTTAATTGTTAAAGGGTTAATTAGGCATCGCTAACATAATCACATATTATGAGCCATAAATCGTTAAAAGAATCATGCGATGTCATTACTAATGAATCAAAATTTTCATTACGATGATGTTATTTGCCCAAATCAAATTTATTATTTATTTTTTCTAAAAATATATACTAATATTGTATTTTTATTGGCTGTTACTGTAGTCCATATTTTTTATCTAATTAAAATTATAAAATATCAATAACATAGTACAAAATATATATAAATAAAAAAAGGAACAGGAAATTTAAGGTTTCAAATGACGTAAAAAAATCAAGTATGCATTTTTTTAACAAATAATTTACAAAAATATGCACTTATTAAATCCTTGTTTATATTACTTAGGGTTGTAGTAACGGGGTGACTGACTGTAACTAAAAAAGCCTTCAATTCCTGCTTATATAATCAAAACTTGAAGCATTACCTTTTACTAGTTCAGTAAACGCATGGTTCAATTTAAATAATTGTGAACTCCATAAACTAATTACGCAAAAAAGCAACATTTATAATCTTCGTGTTTCTTTAATTAATGATTTATTTTTCTGAATATTGTATTATGACCCGCCATTCGGAGCATGAAACCAAGTTAAAATGTGTGAATTACGTGACACGCATGGGCCTTACTGGGAAAAAGGGTGTGGCTACAGATGTAAACGTATTATTTGAAGCGATAATTATGTGATTTCATTTTTCATCATCTCACATTACCATACCCTTAGAGAATTGAAAGATTTGAGTCACCGGATTACAACATAGAAATACATGCTACTTCTCACGCATAGAAATAGGAAGCAATGTTAGGGTTAGATGATACAAATATGAAATCTTAACAAAAAATGGCGAGTTGTTTGTCAAAAATAGTAAGAATTAGTTAGAAGAAAAATATATCAAATAATTTTTTTATGAATGAGTGTATAGAAACATGAAATTGTACGCTATTTCTCATGGGAAGAAAGCTGAAACTTTTTTTAGGGATAAGCTGATCCCAAAAGTTAACATTTTCCAGAAAATTTTTGTTTGCGGAATACTCAATCTTAAGAAAAAATAGCAATTTGTTTATTCAAAATAGGAGAATCAACTGAAAGATTCAATATAATAAAAAAAATTCCTTACTTAGAGATATATATACAATAGAGAAAACTCTATTGTATATATATCTTGCGTATCAAAAATAAGGAATTCAAAAGACTACGAACGATTATATGTATCCAAAAATACGTGTAGCTTCGAAAAATAAAGGTACCATTATTCATATTAAAACAAATAAAATTTATGCCCAACCATTTTTAAATAAAATGCTATTTTACGGGAACAATCATTTTGATTTATTACTCAAATTTTCATGATCTATTTGAACAGCTTTATTCTCTTTCCAATAAATAAAATTTATGACATTACTGAACTAGTAGAAAAATCCCCGCTAGAAATAGAAATAAAATCCTGCCAACTATTTCTGCGCGTAAAAATAATTATGGATCTCGTTTCGTATTTATTATATCTGCCATTTTGAGAAGTATGACCAACACAACCTAACAATCATTCATTCCTCTATATTTTTTTCAGATTTTTTTTACCAAAAATATTGTATTCGCTTTCCAGTTAATGTAATTCTGCCATTCACTGACTTACAGATATATCGTCATTAAATTATTCATGAATAGCAGTGTAAACCATGAGTTATGCTTCAAAATGAATGAATAATACTTGTGAAGGCTTTTATTATTACTGCGCAAAATACTGGTTGTCACAAAGCCCAATGACATCCTATTGAAACACATTTTTTTTAACTAGTCCTTATAAAACTAATTATTTCATATATGTAACATTTAAATAATGCTTTTAATCTTCTGATAAATGATTATTAAAGTACATTGCTCTTTATTTAAATGTTTTGGACCTGAAAAATATTTCAAAGAGCAACACAGAATTGCGAATAAGAATAGTATCTATCATGGCGGATAAATATTTAGTTGTCAAATCAATTAAGATATTTTATAGTGAATGATTATTGTAATTAAACTTTGTCCATGTTTCTTATTTCTAAATTATAAGCGTTAAACACAAATTTTAATCTCAAAAATTATTTAAATGAAGCAGATAATTATTTTTTATGTTTTTGTAATCAATAAATACTTTCTAGAAAAACTTAAGAAGTCTAAATTTATATCCCTTTTGCATGTTCTATAAGTCTTATTTAGTGAAAGGATTTTATTATACAAATAACCTAAACAAAACTTGTAAACTCTTCTGTGATTGAATTAGACTGAATTATAAATATTTGTAAATCATTAATTTACGAAAATAAAACAATGTCATTCGGTATAAAAATGATGCGTTTTAATTTTTTATTGGGATTTAACTGGGAATTTTTTCTTCAGATGTCAATTTATATTGTTTAAAACTGTTTTAAATAATGATACTGAAAATGTCATATAATATATTAAACGAGATTAATCTTTCTCTATAAAAGAGAGGAATAGTTTTTATTCAAATTGTTAGAATGTTAAAATTATTTTATAAAAACACCAGCATGGTCGGAATATTGAATAAACTTCATATTAATGGTTTTCTGTATTTACATCTATTAACAACAACAAACATATTACATATCTCCAAACCAAATTCTAATGTCTAAAATTCTAAGTTTCTAAAGTTTTAGAAATTTGTTATTGGACTCCAAACAGAATTGATACCTCGTTTTTAGTTATAATGCACAAGATGATTCTTTTTCCTTTTTAATGTTAGTATGTCCATAACTTTTACTAAATGTATTTAATAGAAAATTAGAAACGAATAAAGATTTAAATTTGGCATTTCTTCCAAAAATACATTTTTTAACTCAATAAATCAAAATTTATGTCATTTAACATCTTTAAGTTCAAATTATAAACTAACTATTGAGAATCTAACGATTAATCTGAATTTTATTTATACTTAACAATATTTAACCATCATAAATAAACTAAAAGATGAATACAAATCATGCCCTAGATATGTAAGTTGACATATGTTTCTAAGCGTTTAAATACCACCCCATTTGAAATTTAGCTCTTTTCTTTATAAATATAACATTTAGTCCCCTTTCTCAGCTTTGAAATTACGATTAAATTACGACTACGATTAAAATGAACATCTTCAAACTTAAAGCTAAACAAGGATTTATGTATCATAAATAAGCGGAATAAGGAATGACAATCTTTAATATTAATAATGATTTACTCACGAAATATAAGTTAAAATTTGAACACTAATTTAATACATAAGATAAAATAGAAATAAATACTTTATGAACTTTTTACTTAACAATACTTTATCAATCATAAATAAGCTAAAGCATGAATAAAAATGTATTTGTTAATAATCAAGATGGACTGTGTTAACATATTTTTACACATGCGTAAATAGTTGTTTTTGAAATTTATTTCTTCTCTCAACAATGAAACTGACTTTAAAATATTACTTTATTTCACCTTATCTCAATATAATATATTCTAGGACAAAAACCATTTACTTACAATCTCAAAAGACGAAATGTTACTAGTTGATAAATAATCAATGACCAGGATATTGCAAATAGTGCCTGAGGCTTGGAAATCGAGTTGCAACTATTATATTCCAGTTCAATTTACCTTACGCTAGAGTGCCATTCATTTAATATATCTTACCTAAAAGTTACTATTCAATTTAACCCTCACTGCTGAAAGTAATTGGGAATTCCGTCATTCGGAAAGCAAATCTATGAATTTACGATGTGTGCTATTGTTAATGAAGCAACTAATTAATGAAATTTAAAATGAAGTAAATCTTCATGCATTGCCATCCCAATCCCTTTTATGCAAGTCCCCTGAGGTAATTGTTATGAAAACAACCATAGTTATGAATAATGGAAATGACTACTTAACAAGTAATTACACGAATAATACAGAATTACTTTTCATTTATTTATGTTTAATTTATTTCTAGACAGCAGTGAACGAATAAGTGCCTAAAGTTAAAAATTCATTGCACATTTTATTATAAATAGCTTATCCCATATAGCATACCCTATGTCATTTATAGTGATCTACTAATTAAATGGGAGTCGAATTTTAAGTATGTTTAGATAATTAATAGAAAAAATTATTAACCCTTTAACTACTGATCCGGCCCAAATGACCTTGCAAATTTTATGCTGGGAAGCTGGTTTCTATTTTAATTAAAAAATCAATGATGTAAAACAAGTTATCGCCAAGGATATACTCGCTTTACATCCTGCATCTCTCGTTCAAAACAGAAATGACACGCCAGTTTATAATTTGAGAGTCTGATTGGATCGGAACAGTAGTTAAAGTGTTAATCGTATCATATTCCCGTAAAATGATTTAAATATTTTTTTTTTGTTCAATATAATTTACTTGGCTTAAACAGTATAGCAAAATATTTTCGATTTTTCTAGCATCGCTAAAATTTACTGCATGAGTGTATGATTAAACACGAATAAATATCATGTAAATCAAATATAAAAAATTTATGTACTCTTTATATTTCACCCTATGTCTTACTGAACGGATATGGCCTGGATTAATAAATAAAAATTCATTGCATTATTTTCAAGAGTTGGGAGGAAATATTATGCAAGTAAATAGCATTTGAAAACAAAATAAATATCTGATTTATTTCTGTGCAAGATCAAAATTTACAATATTTAGATAAAAAGCAAAATTTTGTAATGGAAAATAATTTTTAAAATTAACAATTTTTTAAAAAAAATGAGAAAATGATACAATTGAATGGCTTCATAAATACATTGACGTATAAATGTAAATTAAATGTTTAATATAATGGTACATTTCGAACACTTTTAAGCTGATTTTGAAAATCTCTGATGGGTTCTATAGCTGCATTTACCTTTTAAAATTTTTGAATAATAGTAATTTCTAAACAGAATGCCTTGAGACATTTCAATTATAATCAGCTATTCAAAATACACGAACAAGGTTTATGTCAAATACATCAAAGCATAATTATAATAGTATATATTGGAATATATTTAGTAACAGAGCACTGAAACAGTTTTAAAATTATTTGTATACTAACATTGTAATTTAATATCAATGATAAAATAAGTTAAATAACATTATTTATTTTTGTATAGGCATATGATAGAAAAGGGGAAGAATTTTACTTACAATTTTGTTAAATATTTAATATCCATTTTAAAGCACAATATTAGCAGTAAGAAATTAGAAAAGAAATAATCGGTTTAAAGTCGAAAAAGGATTGTAAATCAAAATTAGGAACGTAAACTATTACATCAAACAAAGAAATAAATACACTTTCAAAATAATCCCAGATAATTTTGAGAACAGTTCTTAACTCATAGCTATCAATTTAAATATAATTACGTAATCTTAACACAAGATAGAGAAATATATTAGTAACAACTTCTTATTTCTTATTGAAACTCACTTTAAAATCTTAATTCAGATAAATAAACAATTCTTGACATTTAACTAAAATATATGACAGCATACTTTCATTAGGGAAATTGCACATGCAAATACATTATCAACAGGGAATGGTAGGAAAGCGACTCCAAGAGTAAATATTGCAATATTTTATAATTAACCATTCATTTCCCGTACGGAGAATTGACTCTAAACGCTGAATTAACGAAGAGAAGTAAATATAAGTTAATTAGGATACAAAATTTAAAAATATATTCAGATTCCATGTGAGTAATATGTGACTAGCTCATTTTCGTTATTTATCTCTTTGTTCTTTTGGCGATGACTCTGAACTCTTATCAGATAATTGGCTTCCGGATTTTATCTCTAAACTTATTGATCTCCAAAGGAAGAAGAGATAAGGACGTCCTGGAGTTATGGTTATTTCTTTCCTGTTAGCAGATATCTTTAGTGAAACTCGAATTCAACAGAGATTGCTTATCGCTTTTCTCATATCCAGCTCAATGTAATTTAGTACAAAGATTTTTTTAAAAAAGATAAAACAAAAAGTGGTTGTTTTTGTAGTTTATTTGGGAGGATATTGATTCGGATTTACCTCATTTCTTTTCATTGTAAATTATTTAAATTACAGCATTAATTGTTACATTTTAATTAGAAAAAAATCAATTTTAAAGCTTACATCGTGTTACAGTAATAAAAAAATATTATCATTCATGTATATATTGAATATTCTATATAAAAATTTTATAAGCATTTATAAATTAAGTAATTAAAAAGTAATGAATAAATCTAAATTTTATTTTTAGTTCATTTTTTAAATATTACAGTTTTTATGAAATTAAAATAAATTTGTAAGAAATTATTTAGATATATTTGTTCATATATTGATATTTCAAATTTCTATTATTTTAATAATTACTAAGATTTTAAAGGAAGGTACATTTATCTATTAAGATTTTATATAATTATTTGTCAAGCTATAAACATTTTATTTAATAGAAAAATTTCGAAATAATTGTAGCAATCAATCTGGTTTCCAAAAAAATACCAAGCGAATACTATGGCTACCTACCAAAGTTTATGTAACAAAAATATATTTTAGATAAATAAACAATCTTCATTGGTGATATCATTAAGATGCCATTATGTTAAAGAAAGAAAGTCGATATAATAAAAATCCTAGTTTAAAAAAAATATTGATTTATGTATCATGAAAATTTATGTTTCTTAGATATGAATAATTATTGAAATTATAAATGATTTTACGATATCATCTCAAAAACTTTACTAAATATTTTGAATTTTGAGAAAAACTGAGCACAATTGTTGTACAGAAAACCTTGTTTAGCTTTTTTATTAAGATTTTTTTTGTTAAAAAAACAATTTTGCAAAAATTCTTTTTGTGAAAATATTTACTGAAATAAAATTGTTTGTAATAAAATTGTTAGTAAAATTGTTATTCCTAAAAGTTTAAAATACAAAATGGAGCAAAAACAGCTCTAAAGTCCAATGATACACCTTAGGAAAATTTGAAGAAAAAAAAAACCAGTGTATGTTTTTGGAAAAAATAATAAAAATATCCTGTGGATTAAACCAGTTAAAAGAAAAGTGAATTAAAACTATTTAAAAATCTGAAGACACGCATTTTATAAATTAGAATTTGGTTCATCATCTTTAAATACAACGACGTCGTATAAAGTATTATTTAAAACCGAAACTGTCAACTTCTTATAGTTTCATGCTACAGTATTAAAAAAAATGCTTGGATTTTCTCCATTTTTCTCTTAATTATAGCAGAAGAACAGAATGGATGATGACATTTATGAAACTTTGTTTTCTTTTTCATTTGAACACGATTGCAATTGAAATAAGTACGCGTTAAAAAAAACGCACTGTAACAAGTGGAAATGTGTTTTTAACCTTCCACTAAAGTGTCCTAAACATCGCACGTGTCTGCTTATTTCCGTTAATTCCTTATTGATGCATATGGTAATCACCTACCTGAACCTATAATTCATTTTTTATAGCTTTATCATGTTCAGTGTTCAAATATTTATAAAATGTATCTGGATTTGGTTTTTTGTAAATCTTTTGCATTATTCAGATTACAAAAAAGCATTTATTTATGATACTAAAATAAGATGAAGACATTGGTTTTGTTAGAAAATTTGTCAGTACATCACATACTTCTAAAATGATATTTAGCATACAACAAATAAAAATTCTAGAAATATAATTTATGAATAAAATTCAATTTCCTCAATTATTTGTAAGGCTTTATACAAATAATATTTTATGTGCAGATAGTAATTTACTTTTTCATCAATAACCTGTCTAAAATTTTCAAATTATTTTTAAACAATTCAATAATTCCCTAACAAAAATTAATGAATGTTTATGAAATGTTTGGTTTAAAATAGTAACTATAATAAATGAACAAATAGAAAATTCCTTAATTTTTAAAAAAAATTTAATGTAACATTCAAAAAATAATTTTATAGTTTTCTAAGCTTCTTTTAATTATTTATGTATGTTTACAATTATATATGTACTGTCACAAATATAAAAACTAACAAATACAATTCAAAATTCACTTTTATTAAAGCAAAATCGGAAAAAAACCTATTTGTAGCAAACGATATTTTCCCGAGATTCAATAAGTATTAAAATTTTTTACTGAAATAAATAAATTTATTTGTTAGAACTATGTAATTTAAGATATAACCATTATCCAAGGAGTATTTTATTGTTTACTATTTGAATCTTTCAAAACTATTTTATTTTCATAAAATGAAACAAGTATCAATTTTCCTTGCACCTTTTTTAGCAATCAGAAGTGAAATACCACATTTTGAATTGCATTGGAGTGTTTTAACTCAAAGAAATTTCTATAACAATCATTTTATCTAATTGAAAGCTTATATGTGTTCATGAATTTAAGAGTCCATCTTTATATAATTGCTAAAAAATAAAGAGCGATAAATACACCATAAGGTGCATATACGATTTTAGGTTTACCAGACAGCAAATGCTCAAATCACTTCCCTTTCGTGGTCGCTTATCCACTTAAGTGTAGATGATAATTTTCCGTGTAATAAGGTCTTAATACAGCAAAAAAAATGTAGATTAAAAAGCGAACGGATATGATTGAATGATATTGATTAGAATTAATCAACACTTCTTAAATTCTTTATGAACTAAATTCGAGGTGTTGTGAAGTGCTAGAATGCGCTGATTCTTTGTATTATCTAATACAAAATCGTTTATTAATTGAGAAATTCACCATATCGTTAATATATTATTTATATAGAAAAATTCATCAAAATTGTTTTCAGGCATCAATAATATTTATAATATGTAATCTTTTTCAAATTATCACTTTTTTGATTGATTGTAAAATAATCTCTGAATTCATACCATTAGTTTTTACCACCATACCACCAATTTTACATACCATTAGTTTTCTATTTAGATTTTATAATAAATCAATCAAAGATATAAATATATAAATATATTTTTAAACTATATGTTGTTATAATTGTACAATTTCATGCCATTGTGATTATTTTAAACAAAATTGCGCCTCAAGGAAAAGCAAAAACTCCCTAAATATCACGTCAATTCCCGGAAGTTACATTGATTTTCCTTTACATACACTTATATCTAGTTTGAAGCAATTTAATTTCAATTTAAGCATGCAGAATAGAGAAAATATTCGATTTTGAATTCTTCAATTTGCGGCTCTTTTAAATTGAAATTTTTCTAAATTTCAAAAGAACGTTACAGAGTTATCAAAGAAAGCTAAATTTGATGAAATTAGTGAAAAAAAAGATCACTTTAAATAAATTGCACAAAACGTGAGATGATTTAAAATACAATTATTTTTTTTATCTCGGGATGGCAGGATATTCCCCATTATAAAGAAATTTTCAAACTGAGTAAGCCTTTAACTTTTAACTTCCGAATTTCTTGCCTGCGTTAAAAGGAATCTTTTTGAATTCTATTATGCCCAGTCAAAAGTCATTTCAATAAGACGTATAAAGAAAAGGGGGAATTTCATTTATTTAAGAATTTAAGTTATTGACTTGAACGAACAGATTAGTAAAAATTAATTTTCAGCTTCCTATTAAATGTTCCCCTTTCAGAACTCCTATGTAAGACATAAAGAAAGAAAAGTAAATTTTTATTTAAAAAAATCTTGCTAAAAGTTCATGCAGAAATAAAGAGCTTCTTTTGTGTGCAGCTTTTGTGTCTCACTTCTGCTATTAATACTTTGTATTCTCCGATAATCACCCATTTCAAGGTTGTTATGTTAGAGAATAACTTTTTTTTCTTTTAGATTCTTTTAAAAAAGTATACTTTAATTTTTTTTTTTCGTACAGGATTAGTGAAACAGAAGACATTGTTCCTTTGAGTCTGAGCTAGTACATATATTGAATCAGCATAATATGTTGCTTTAGATAACAGTAGAGTGCTATATATTTCAGTATGTATTTGAAATTGAATTATTGTATATTAAACTTATATTTGAATTTGCAATTGTATAATCGTATTATAAATTTGTATTTGAAATTGTACTATTGTATAATAAATTTGTATCTGAACAGCTATTATTGTGTAATAAATTTTTATTAGAAATTGTATTGCATACTAAATTTTTATTAGAAATTGTAATGCTTATTAAATTTGTATTATAAATTGCTTTATTATTATATATTAAATGTGTATTAGAAATTGTATTATTATTGTATATTAAATTTGTATTTCGAGTGCGTGGCGATTGGCGCTCGTTAAATCTGTCGTGGTCGCAAAGTCCTCCAAGTCGAGAGTAATACCACTGGGGGTACTGGGCCAAAGGTGATGGTTGTCTGTTCCAGGTCTAAATTACGATCTGAGATGAGTGAATGAATATGCATGAATGAAGTCCGCCCCCTAAAAAAGGGTGTGTGGTATATGTGTAGCTAAGTCGTACTTTGGCCCTAGATGGCACTACTTGTTAAACAAGAGGCGCATATCTCCGTCTTAAAATATGCTGATATGGGGCTTGTCCATGGCAAGTGCCATTAGTAAGAACAAAAAAAAAAATTTGCATTAGAAATTGTTTTATTACTGTATACTAAATGTGTATTAGAAATTGCATTATTATTGTATATTAAATTTGTATTAGAAATTGTTCTATTATTGTATACTAAATGTGTATTTGTATTTGATAAAATGTAGCATTTGCTCTTTAAAATATGAATTGAATTTTTAAGGCAAAAAATTTCATTAACTCTTCAAGTTAGTTTTTTCTCCTACTAATCATCCTTTAAATAATTTATCTTATTTTACTTTAGTATTGATCACTATATTCATTTAGATAAAACAATTTGGAAATAATCTAAACAAATATTATTATTTATGAATTTGAAATATAGGTAGTTACTTAGTCAATGAACTTTAGCAGGGTATTTAAATAAGGAAATAAAATATACATTTTTTATATAACACTAATTATTAAAAAGAAATTATTTGACCTTAACAAATTACTATAGAAAAATTTTAAAATCACATTTATTAAAAAATGCTGAAAAAAATGTTATATTTTTTGCACAATTTTTTTTAAAAAAAATCAATAGCATTCATAAAAAGCTCAAAAATTATAATTGATGATTAGTAAAAGCAAGCAATGTCAAAACTTACGTCTTATAAAATTCCTTTGTCTTAAGAGTCACATGAAAACTTTTTCAACAATTTGAACTTTTATAACAACATAAGGATGATATATTTTATAGGAACTTATAGTGTATTTTTCTTGGCTATATAGTTTTATTGTCCGTATGTTAACATTCTACTTTTAAAAAATATAAACAAATATTTTTTACAGATATAAGTAATGTTAATAAATTACATCAATATTAGATTATATCAAAATAGATGGCTATAGTTTATTTTTACCGAATAAAGAAACCTTACAAAAAAATTAAAAAACAATTTGTGGAAAACATTGAAGAAAGAAATCATCTCATTTAATTCAGTTGTTATTCAGCTCAATTCAAAAATAGGACAGAAAAACATATTGTCTCAATGTTTAAACCCATCAAATTTGACAACAAAAATGAAAACATCATAATAAATGACATACAAACTGTACAAAAGAGAAAAAAAAAAGAATAATTCATTGCAGTTGTTATTCCTTGAAATTTAAGGAAGAACTGGTAACTATTACTTCATCTATTTAGAATTCTTAAAACATTGAATCCCTTGATATTTGCAAACTCATAATTTTAAGTGAAACATTTCCCCTTGTTCCCCACTGAAATTTAAATGTCAAAATGGGCTTACTGATTGGTGCTTTAATGACTGTCACGGAAACTGTCGCTGTTTGATTAATTAAATCTGGAAAACTGTTGTCGTGTTATTCGCCCTATTCATGACTATTCAAACCATAAAAATTACAATAAAAAGTTATTTTTGCTGACTATTAAAAGTTTCAACTCTTTAATGAGTCACTCAGTATTCAATATCTTTTGATTCTTAATATTAAAAATATCAATTTTTCATAGATAAATAAATGTGGACAATTCCAGCATAATTAAATCAATAATAAATTCTGTTTGACTTATCAAAAAAGCAAGTAAATAATTTCAAGAAATTACATCAGAGAATGTATAGAATGATTGTAGTTATTTTCACATCAGTATACTTTCCTTATTGATTTGTTTATCAATTTTAAATGTTGATTAAATATATTTCCTTATTGATTAAAAATATGAATTTTTCATAGATAAATAAATGTGACAATTAAAGCATAATTAAATCAATAATAAATTCTGTTTGACTTATCAAAAAAGCAAGTAAATAATTTCAAGAAATTACATCAGAGAATGTATAGAATGATTGTAGTTATTTTCACATCAGTATACTTTCCTTATTGATTTGTTTATACACATTAATATGGATTTAATTCCAATTGGCAAATAAAAGTTTAGATATTGTCAAGAGAATATTGGCACGAGAAAGTGAAGATTGATAATATTAAGATGAATGACTGTAATTATTGAATAAAAATTACTGTCTTCTGTCACTAATTATGACAGTATTGAAATGCATTTATCAATAGCGGCTAGCATAAAGAGTAAAATGTGAATAAATATTCCAAATTTCTTGTAGATGTGAGACAAATGAGTCTATGAGCTACAATTTATTTGATAAATTATTCTATGGAATAACATAATCATAAATCTCATAAGCAAGTATCAGGAATCAGATTGATCTTTGCTTATGATATAACACAAACTAATATAACACTAAATCAATAAACATCCCTATAAGTGACTTATTTATATCAATAAATAAAATTTCTAAATCATATGTATGGATTTTGTGTTATTAATATGTAATTCATATTTATATATAAGTATCCAAAACAAATATTTCAACTTCGCTCAAGAACTAATTGTTTATAATTTTGTTTATTGCAATAAATTGTAGAACGTCATTTTTTGACGATGCTGTTTCTTGCTTTCATATACAGGCTGTAACATATCTAAAGAATATTTATAAATTAATTTATTAAAAGTCATTAATTATTCTAAAAACTATTACATCGTTAAATAGTTCATTATCCGACTAAAATATGCAACAGTTTTATTATTTTTTTTCTTTTTTATGAACCGGAATGTATGAGTAAGCCACAAAAATTGAAAGTTAGTTTTATTATTACAAGCTATACCAGTAATCTAGCGCAATTCTTCACTTTATTTAAATAATTATTTCCAACATTAATTCGATTGAATACAAAGCTAAGTGCTTTTCTGGACAAAAAAAAGGCTCTTAAAATATTTTTTTTCTCTTCTTACTCCTAACTTTCAATTATTTTTTTTTGAATTAAATTATTTCAATTTAGTTTTATCTTTTAAGCTAGACATCATTTATTAGTCTTACCTTTGTAATTTTGGAAAATATATTAAAATTTTTTATGAATGATAAATTAATAGAGTTTCATTTTGAAGTTGTAAAAGTGATATGAGCATTAATTTTTACCATACACATAAAATTATTAGACAAAACGAATGATATTTTACAAAATGTTACAATTGATTTTATGGAACAACCATTTTGTAAATTCATTTTGTTGAGATGTGCAATATGCCAAGGGTTTAGACAAAACTCCTGCCGAATATTTTCTACATATATATTTTAATTTACATGAAATTAATGTATCTGTAAAAGAGTTTCTTTGCCATTTGTATGGATATGATAATCAAAAAGCTACCTACAATTTATCCAACGTATTAAAATAAAAATAAATAAAAATGCTCAGGAATATGAAACTTAAAAGTATATAAAAAATGGTTACAAAACTGAATTACAGGGATTCAATATGTATATTTTCAGATTTGATATTAAATTTGATTAACTGAAAGCATTCTTAAAATAATAATTCATTGAAAAATATAAAATTTTAAAGAAACACAGTAGCATTTTATCAGTATCTTATGTCAGTTTCATTTTATCTGAGTAATACTCATTCACATATGAAAAATTCATTGCTACCATTTAAAAGTTTCCATCGTCTTTATATATTTTACTATGTTACATAAAAGAGTCTAGGCTAAAAGACTAGAAAGTGTGTGGAAAAACCATATAATCTCATTATCTCTTCTTAAGCACTAACTGCAGCAACAGAATTTGCTAAAATAATTGGATTTTCCCTAATAATAAGGCAAAAAAATGTTTGACTAAAG
>JAOUZG010009736.1:665030-699940 GCA_026289955.1 Argiope argentata
TATTTTTAATAAATGGATAGTTTGAATTAAATCTTTGGAATGAAACAGTAATGAAATGTGGTATGGAATGCTTAGAAATATTTAGTATAGCATAATAAAATTTCCATAAACTCGCGAATTTTAAAAATTAACTTTACATCCACTTATAAAATATAAAATAAGTATATAAATTCAGAAGAATATTTTTAACAGTTGGATAGTTTGAATTAAATCTTTGAAATAAAAAATAAATGAATAATAGTATTTAATGCTTAGAAATATTTAGTATAATATAATACATTTTCCATAAACTCGCGATTTTTAAAATCTAACTTTATATCAACTTTTAAAATATAAAATAAGTATATAAATTGAGAAGAATATTTTTAACAGATGGGTTGTTTGAATTAAATCTTTGGAATAAAGTATTAATGAAAAGTGCTATGAAATGTTTTGAAATATTTAGTATATCATAATAAAATTTCTATAAACTTTAGACTTTTAAAAATTAACTTTACGTTCCCTGATAAAATGTTTCTTTAAAAACTTTCCTTTTTAAATAAATTAAATCGAATATTTATTTATTGTAGTTGATTGTAATTAACTAATGTTTGAGCGAATGTATTCAAAAATCTTTTTTTTTCTTATTTATAATGTGTTGTATTTGAAAACAAATACTTGAAGAAACAATGATTTTATATTGTTTAACAGTGATTCATTCATATGTTTATATTTTTCTGCAAAACTTTGGCTTTGTTTACATATTAAATTATAACAAAATTTACTTTCTAGAAATCTCAGTTCTCTTTTAAATTGTTTTGAAAAAAAAAATGGTTGTTTTTAAAAATATATGTTTTAAGTATGTATACTTAAAAAAATATTGTTAAGAAATTTCTTATTATTTAGTATTTCGTATTCATTTAGTTTACAATGAAACTAATGCAAATTCAACTTGTAAATGGCACTGATAAGAAACGTATGGGGGAAAGGGGAAATAGTCATAAAAGATGAAGTAACCATCTCTCAGATTTCGAAAACTTCCTTTCTTCGAATGCTACAACCATTTCCCGTTTTCTTTTTCGAAAAGAAAACAAATGTTTATGGGGTCAAACAAGCCCAAGCGTCATCCGAGCGAGAAGGATGAAAAACTATTTTCAAGAACTCATTTTCCACGTTACAGTCAAGCATCCATTCTGCTTCTCATAGAAAATGACAAAAGGGTTTTTCAATCATCAAATGCAGCGGAAAAGTTTTGATACTCATACCGGTGGAAGGGAAATTACAGAAATTCGAATGTTCTGTGCCATAATATTCTCCTTTATTTTTTTAAATCTTTGATAAATTTTTAACAAAGGCAATACATTAATTCTTACTTACGAAATCGAATGTTTTATTGCTTTTTTTTGTTTCGTTTCAGCAAATTTATCGGCTGAGTCTCGATAAATATAAATATTAAATTAGGTATTATAAATTATATACTACATTAAAATTTAATTTTTTAAAATATTATTGCGAAATTTATCATTTATTGAGAGAAATTTATTCCCCCCCCCCAATTAACGCAATAAAATATAAAAAATAAGGTACTGACGTATTATACCATCCAACTTTATCGCCAAATTTGAAGTCGTTGCCAATGAGTTGCTAAACCACCAATTATGGCAATGGTGTAATACATTAATCTTTATTGCCAAATTAAAATCCGTCGCCAATGAGTTACTTAACCGTTGGCGAAGACGGTATAATACGTAAGTACCAAAAATAAATTATACTCATGTTTTATATTGGGGAAGAATTAAATTTTTAAGTAATTTCATCAATTAGGGATATTGATATAGAATAAAAAATCATCTTTTGAAGTCATCTTTTTATTTTTTTTTAGCTTTCTTTTACGTATAAAATAATCCAACAGAGGGGAAACACTATAAAAGATGTCACCGAAAGAAATAGATTACCACTAAGGGAAGAAATTTTTTATGACCATTGAGAGTCTTATCATACATATACTGATATATATAAAAATGATTGATTCATCATCACTATATTTATTAGTAAAAGAATATATATTTGCATATATATTTATACTCAATTACTTATTATACTTTTATATATTACTTAATATATTACTTTTGCGTTTTTAATTTTAAATAACAAATATTAACTATAATACTTTAATGATCCAATTTATGTTGTAATAAAGAACATTTTTAATTAAAATGTTTCATAGTCAAACAATATTTATAAAGCTAGTACATAGTTTTTTTTAAAAAAACTCTTTTTTAAAATGTTCACATAATGAACGATTTTCTCACTTTCACTTAACCCTCACCCAGAAAAACAATTAAAAGAAGATTCCCCTTTTCAAAAAGTTAATTGTACGCACGTACGTACGAGAAATAAATATATGTTAATAAAACACATTTACAGTACCGCTTCGAAAAATAATTTGATATTAGAAAGTATTAATCTTCAAATGTTTCTTTCATACAAGTCACGTGATATCAAAGTGTTATTAAAAATGTAAATGTGAGTTCTTTAGTCTTTATTTAACCAAATGTTTAAACCCACAATTTCTATTGTTGAAAAAGAAGGAAACAAAATTAAGGTTACAATTTAAAGTTAAGGTAAAAATTCAGGTTAAAAATTTAATTTTAAGGTAAAAAAGGTAAGATTAATTTAAGGTCAAGGTTAATATTTTTTACGTTTATTTAAGGTTTAAAATTTAAGGTTAATATGGAATTGAATTTGCGGTACCGTGAGCGTTAGACAATAGTTTATGCGAGAAGATATTTTTATGATAATACAATGACATCATGGAATTTACAAAATAACGATTGTTCGTATATATGATGAATAGAATAGGTATAAGGTTATTAAATAACATAGGTTTAATATCTTTCTTAGTTTACTGTCTCTTAAAATTTCTTTGTATCTTTTTGTCTTAAAAATACTTCCCTGGATTAATCATGAACAAATGAATAAGAGATTTAATTGTATGTAAACACAATAAGTATCACCAAGAACCGATAATAATTAGTAAACATCTTATCTCTGGTACGAATCATTTCCTACTATTAAGCAGATATCTTCACACATTATTAGATAAAAAGTATACCGAAATAAAATCACGTAAGAAATAAATTTATTATTGTTAATGTGGTATGAAGTGCAGAAAATAAAATGCTGAAATAAATATTATTTCTAACATTTAACATTGTTTCAGTATTAAATGGTTTATTATCTTTCCCATGTAAATTACAGAAGATAAGATCTTAGGTTCTAACGTCGGGTAGAAACTAAGCTTGAGATTTTCTAATATTATGTTATAAATTTTGAAAGAATGTTATTTGGTAAAAGAGCTCCATTAAAAATTCCATGCATAAAATTAAACGTAAACATCAAAATACATGACAAGTTATAGTTCCAAGCCTGTAAGACCATTTTCTTAATCACAATATATTCCTTTATTCTGTTAAAGCAACTTATTGTTTTGTAGCTATACATACAAGAAAGTTTTGAATGGATATTGTTGAAACAATAGAGACAACTTATGAGCCATCACCCCCTTTTAAGATTTTGAGAGTTCATGAAATCTATTTTGCTTTCAACAGAAAATTTAAAATATATCAATGTCAAACACACAAAAGATTTTCGAAAATCATTTGGTTTTGTATCTAGAAATCAGTCTCAATGCTGATACCTCTCTATAAACAATAGAAGCCAGTTTTTTAGAATTTAAAGGTTATTCATAATATTTAAATGCTATTTTTCAAAATTTCAAAGAAATGCCATCAACAGTGAACAATCTATTTAAAAAAAACAATACGAATGCTGTTGACGACTTTAAAAATATTCAATTTAATTGACAATAGTATTTAAAAAATAAAAAATAAGATTATATAAAATATAATACATAAGATTTAGAAATTCGATATACAAAAGAAATTAACATTAACTACCTCATGAAATAGGAATCATATTTATTTCATTCATTTAAAAAAATATGAATCACATTCTTGATATGATGACAAAAGAATTGAATAAAATGACATATGAAAAGTCTCTTAACCTTTCCAGATCTAACTCTTTGTCAATGACAAATGCCCTGTCGTGACAACTTAAAAGATTCCAACCGAACGCAATCATGTCTCTCTTTGAAATACAAAAATGCGTTTTTTTTTTATGTCTGGCTTTTCAAAAAACAAATTTTGTTTTTCCAACTCTCCACTCAACAGGAGAAATATGCAAAATTTATGACTCATGTTCGATTCAGCCAGAAAAAGTTACCATAGACATGTCTATACCGATCACCAACATACGTATTCTGAATACATCACCCCTTTTGCATGCAGGGCGGCGAAACTTTTTGAAAATTCTATGAACGGAACAAACAGCAATCGACCACACATGCTCCCAGGAGATCTCAGAACGCCCTTGCTACGCCCTTGCCTTTTTTGAAATGGACGGGGCGGTGTGCTGAGTCATGGTTGCTTTGCCCCGGGCCGTATCCGAACAACAGGCAGGTTTATCGTCTAGCCCAGGGGGCCTCTGAGGGATTCTTTGTAAAAGTGAAAAGCTGAAATATCGATTCTGTTTGATAAGCGGGGAATTTGAAAGGAAGAACGCCGCAAGAAGAAATTTTTCTTGAAAGCTTCGGTACTGATACTCTTTTTCTTTTAGAGAGAAATACATACTTTGGTTGCTAAGAGTTTTTGCGGAAGGAGGAATATTGTGGTGAAAACTTTTTCTCGTGTATGGTAAGGTTCTCGGACAATGTATTGATAAGGTTGATCCCTTTTGTTGAAAGTGGATAGTAGACAGTATTTGAAGAAATAGTTTTTTATGTCCATACACTTTTGTCAGAATTGAAGAGTTTCGAAGGAAGTAATAAAATGATAAAAAATATAAATATATATTTCGATTTTTATCTGCAACTTTTCAACAAAGTAACTTTTATTTCGGTATTTAAAAACAATAAAGAGTTTGAGTGAATTTTAAATGATTATGAAAGTTGCATTGAAAATTATTAAGAAAACTTTCAAAAAATAAAATACTTTTTGGTTGGAGTTATTTAATTTATTTCATGTGGTCATGATAAAAATACATATAACAAAATACAAAAAAAAAACATAGTATTTTGTAATGAAGTTGCAGTCTGTTAAACAATGAAATGAATTGAACTAATCACATTTCTTTCTTAAATTATAAATAAAGAAATAAAGCGAAAGAAAAAGATAATAGAACGGAAAAAAACACAGCGAGACTGGAAATACGAAAGGATCATAACAGCAAATCAATCATTCTGAATAAAAATTAAACGAAATGGAAAAAAAAACTGGAAAATGTATTGATAAGGTTAATTCCCTTTGTTGAGAGTGGTTTGTAGAAAGTATTTGCAGAAACTATTTTTAAATTCTTCCACTTTTGTGAAAAGTGAGGAATTTGGTAACAAAATAATAAAAAAATGATAAAGAAATATATATCTAGATTATAATTTGTACTTTTTTACCTAATAAATTTTTATTCCGTCATAAAAATTATAAAGATTTTAAGTAAGTTTAAAAGAGTATGAAATTTAAAACTAATTAATTAATAAATTCAAATAAAATAATTTAAATAAATAACAACTAACTAATAAATAAATTCAGTTTAATTTCAGAAAATGAAAAAAAAATGAACGCATTTCTTTAAATTATGAAATTTTTCTTTGATTATATTCTTTAAGTTATATTTAAGTTAATTATATAAGTTAACCCTTTCTGTACATTTGACACTTCAGAACGTAATGCATTTTTTGAATTATGCTTTAGTTTTTTTATAATACTAAATACCTTAAGTTATCTCATTATAAGAATAACATGTAATACATGAATCTTTCTACTGCTTTTAAATGTTCAAAAAAATGTGCTCGAAATGAAAAAAAAAAAAACAATGCGCACCTAAATGTATTATTTAAAGAGGTTACTTAAGTTATATTATTTTATATTTTTTTAGTTATATTTAAGTTAGTTGGATTTCTTTAAGTTATAAGCCTAATACTTACGTTAGATATTAAACTTATGTCATGAATTTAAGTTATATAAGTTGAACTATATGACCATAGTAAAAATGAGCCAAAACATAGTTTTGGAAATGAAGTTGTGAACTGTAAAATAGTGAATTTAATAAAACTAATCACTTTTCTTTCTTAAATTATTAATTAAGAAATGGAAAGGAAAAAAAATTATAACCCGACTACAACAACAAAAACAATGCTCCAAATACGAAAGGGTCATGGCAGTAAACTGATTCTTTTGAAAAGAAAACTAAACGAAAATAACAAAAACAGTCATAGCATAACACTAATGTACTGTCCTCATTTACTGTACGAAAGTAATATTCAGGTCCATTAATATTTATGTCAAAATATAAAATCATTGCACATTTTCGATCAGTGATTTATTTTCTTTTCATAGTTGTATGCATTTAAACGTTTATCAAGTGTATCGACTGCTATCTTACTAATGTTGCAATTTAATATAATATCTAATTGTTTTATAAAAATAAATAAGAATTATATCCTTGTACTTGTATATTTTATTACATTGTTTATAAGAATTATATCCTTATACCTGTATAATTTATTTCAATGTTTATAAGAATTTTATCCTTGTACTTGTATAATTTATTACAATGTTCATAAGAATTATATCTTTGTACTTGTAGGGATTATATCCTTAGTTGTATTTTTACCCTTATACCCTTAATTGTATTTTTAGATCAGTCTCATAAATTGAACAGTGTCTCAAAAAGGTACAATTTTGAAAGGGTGAATAATTGAGTATACCCTCCACAGGGATTTTAACTAGAATAGAAAAAGGGAAGCAATGCCACTATTTAGAATCCATGAAACCAGAAAATCGAGATTATGTCCGTTGGTTTAAACATCAATTATCCTTATGCTAAATCAGAGGTTGTTAAAAGATTAAGAAATCTTGCCAAATTTAATATTTCTATAAGAAACATGATTGTGTGTAATGGGATCGCTTAATCTAATTTAAGTTGTAATTAATTTCCAAAATTTTATCTTAATGTAGCCTGTATTAATTTCATTCTGAAATGCTATCTTATTTCCTTATTCAATTTCCAGTATTCTAATGTAATTATTTATACATGCACTTTACAAAATTGCTCACTTGAGCATTTTCTCACGCTACAAGTGAAGAGAGGAAAATCTTTAATGCTTATATCCTTTGAAAGATACAAAAATTATCTTTCTTAAATCGGCACGTGGCAAAGGAATCGCTGTCAAAACCTCATATTAAAAACACTAAAGGAAAACTTTCTGTCTCTTTTTGCCTTTGTGTTGTGATATAGACTGATGTTTTTTAAATCGCTTTTTCTGTGTACAAACTATGTTTCTCTGGATAAAATAAATCAAAATTAAAATTTAAAAAGTTTTTCTTTTCAGCCGCATAACTGATAAAACATGTGACATTTATATGAATAAAAAATATGCAACACGTATATGATAAAAAACAAGTAACATGTATATGATAAAAAAAACAAGTAACATGTATATGATAAAAAATCATCTAACATTCATATGATAAAAAACGTTTAACATGTATATGATTTAAAAAAAACTGTAACATGTATATGATAAAAACATGTAACATGTATATGATAAAAAACATGTAACATATACTTTGAAATTGTACGTGTATGCACTAATTATTAAGGTGCTTTATATATAAAATCCTTCCATTAGGCCCATGCGTTATTCCTAGTCAGCATTTTACAATTACAATTATAAATAGGTTCTAAATGTGGCTCTAAAAATGGTTCACACGTTGCAGTTCGGATTTTTCTTTATCATTCAGAAACAACTTCCACAAAGCCATAAATATTTCGTTATTATTTACCTTTGGCTACAATCCAAAACTGCAAATCGATCTCAAGATTTGAAAGACAGGCTATCTGCTACCTATTTTCAAATTATGTATAAGATATTATTTATTTTCAGAAAATATGAAAACCATTTTCAAGTTCAAGGATAAAAACTGTAAAAAGTACATGTTTAAAAACTGAAAGCTCGTGAATAAAAACTATAAAAAATATGCACAGAAAATATTTTTAACCTGTAAAATTTAACGATTTAGTACTAATATTGAGAAGCGTCATTTCTAGATAAGTCTAGAGATGATTAGACATAGAATTTGGGGCATATTTTTGTTTATCTGGATTTCACCAATAAAAAAAGTTGTATTTATAATTATTTGGATAAATTATTAGCATTAAAAGAGCTTTTTTTCTCACTTAACACATACAATAAAACTAACAGAGGAGAGAAAAAGTGTTTATTTACGATAAAAAATGCTGACACCCTCAATTTTTTGTATAAAAATATTTGTTTTCAACCACTGAAGATCGCTGTCATAAGAGATGCTTTTTACAGTGATTGCCATTTTTCTGTGAAAGATCAATGAATATTTTTTATCATACCAACTAAAATTATTATAAAATTACAACTAAAATTATTTTATCATACCAACTAAAATTTCGTTATTACTTATATTTTTATATTTTTTATCAGCAATATCTTTACTTGTAATTATTTAAATTAAATATTATATATTTATTTTCTTACATAATATTTTAATCTCACTATTATAACGAGAAATAAAATTCTGTATTCCCTGAAAATCATTCTCATTTGAATGATTGTACACATTAAAAGCTATCACGGAACGGGAAAAGAAAGCATTCATGTCAAATATTCCGATTTTATGCATTAATTCACAAATTCTAATGAAAATTTACTTATCCATTTGAATTCCCGTTGTATTTAATAATCACAATTATTATAAAATGTTAACAGTGTAAATAAAAACTAAAGAAAAAATCTTACCACATTGTACATTTCAAAAAGCGGAGATTCATTTGGAGTAAACTGAAACCAATCTTCAATAGAAAGCTGTTGAAATCAAAACTTCGCAATTTCAATTATCAGAGGTCTATGAAGACTCCAAAGGGAAAGGGAAAAATTATTTCTAACTACTTTTAAGGTAAAGAGAACAATTACCTCTCAGAATTCGAGAGTAATGGGGGATAAAAGGAAAGGCAATGTTTTCTAGAAGCCTTTCTATGCAACATGTTGAGACATCTACACTGCAGAAAGCAATGCAACCGCAAACCTTTTTAATAAGTTAGTCATAAATGACCTAATAAAATCACGGTGCTCTGTTTACCATCATTCTCTCAGCACTTATATCAGTGATAGATAAACAACTCTACATTTCTTATGAAGAATTGCTTCACATTTTTCTATTGACTCTCCTTTAAGTTGATTGCAGGGAAAACGTTTAAATTCAATTTTCTTGGTAGATCGAAACTTTAGAAGTATTGTATGGGTATAAAATAAGAAATAACCCAATTTATTATCTCATATAAAGTACTATATCAGATTATTGTTTCATGATAATCGATATTATGTAAGTTTACCAGATGAGCTTTAAATTGAATTTTTCCCATGCATTGTGAATTAAACTAAAGAATATCAAAGAGAATGTATTGTAATTAGCATTCTATTTTAATGTCATCTACTCAGATAAAAATCTGATCGCACCAAAGAATTTTCTGCTTGCTTTGTGATTTATTCTGCTTTATAAAAGAAAATATTTTCCTGCTTGAATATAACTTATGCATTAAATTACTTGAATATAACCTGTGCATTAAATTTCCCGTGCATTGTGAATTAAACAAAAGAATATCAAAAAGAATGTTATTGAAGTTAGCATTATATTTTAATGTCATCTGCTCAGCCAAAAATCTGATTGCACCAAAACATTTTCTCCTTGCTTTATGATTTATTCTGCTTAAAAAATATTTTCCTGCTTGAATATAATGTATGCATTAAATTACTTGAATATAACTTATGCATTAAATTTCCCATGTATTGTGAATTCGAAAATAGAATATCAAACAGAATGTACTGCAGTTAACATTCTATTTTAATGTCATCTGCTCAGATAAAAATCTGATTGCACCAAAGAATTTTCTCCTTGCTTTATGATTTATTCTACTTTAAAAAAGAAAATATTTTCCTGCTTCAATAACTTACGCATTAAATTATACTATAAGTATTGCAAATAATACAAATTTATGTTCAATATTTAAAATTTAGTTTTAGTAAAACACTATATAATCATCAAAATGATACTATATCAATCTATAATGACAAGATAAAAATTCCAATAAGAATATGTAAAAATATAAATGTTAAGTGTGAATATAAGAATAATAAAACTCTAAATTTTATAAAAAATTCTTTTAGAATATTCAATTATTTACTAGTTTACAACTATTTTTAAGCGGCAATTTTTCCAAGAATACCTTAGAGTTTCGTCCATCATCAAATATAGTTATCTTTTTAAATCAGAATTTCAATTAAGTATTGAACAAATTGACTTCACTGCTCCGACCCTTACCCATTACATTAACCGTAGTTAATTCAGTAGAGACAATAAGTTAGACTGATTACACATTGTAACAGTAAACGTTATCATATTATTCTTTTAAATTACACTTGATCAAGAAGCGTGCATTATTCTAATTAATTGGAAATGTTACAAAATTGAGTTGTGAATTGGCTAAAATAATTCCAATTTTTGAAGTTGGTGGTTTTACTAAGGCTTTATTTTTCGGTATTTCTTTTAAAAAATGGGAATTAGTGTTTATTGATGACCAATTTCGGACTCATGTACATTCAAATGAAGTCCAACTTTTGTGCTTCAAAAATAGATAATGAGACGCAACCGATATTTGATGTCCCATCAGCCTGGTGAAAATAACATAGGTGATGCCCACTTCTGCTGAAGAACGAGGGTGTCTCTTATGGGAGTACTGTATACTGTATACAGTTTTATGGGAGTACTGTATACTGTATACAGTTTTATGGGAGTACTGTATAGATGTCTGTGATGGTAATTAGTGCTCATTCTCAGTTCCTTTCTATTACTGCCACAGAATCCTGAGCGTCGAATTGAACCAAATGCTTTCAGGAGATCGTAATAGCTGAAATATGCTTTAAGATAAAAGGGAAATAGTCGATATATGTACAGTAGATGAATTATGAAGATTCTACAATGGTGCTCAGTGCAAAGAATTTACTTTAAAGTATTTATGAGATGGAGTCGGTGGTAGCCACAGATATAGTGTGCTACTGCAGCAGAATGCTGAGCTTTGAATTAAACCATATATTTTCAGGAGGTCGTAATAGTTCAAATATGCTTTAAAATAAAATGAAAATTGTCGATATCAGTACAGTAGATGGATTATGAGTCTACCATGGTGCTCAGTACAAAGAATTTACATTAAAAGTATTTATGAGATGACGTTGGTGATAGCTATAAGATTCATTCACAGTTCTAATCTGTTACTGCCCCAGATTACTGAGCGTCGAATAGCTCAACTATACTTTAACATAAAATGAGAATAGTTGATTCCAGTACAGTAGATGAATTATAAGGATTCTAACATGGTGCTAAGTACAAAGAATTTACATTAAAAACGTTTATGAGATTTCTCCAGAAAACGATTGATAGGAATAAATGTTCCCCCTGGACGTATCTAAGAGTTACACCTACATTATTTTATTGCGTTTATATTCTCATATAAAATAAATATTGGAATTGATGGAATTGTAGATATTCCTTTCTTTCTTGAATTCTTTTTTTAAAGAATTAAATTATTTATAAACTTGTATCACTCATATATACTAAGCAAATCAGTCATAATATGAAAATAAGGCATTATGCTACAGTATATAATAAATGCAATGAAAATTCAAAATTTATTTTCTAAGTCAACAAATCTAAATAAGTTTTAATAAAATAGAATTGTAATTATTATTTCTAATCTTAATTTATCTCCACATTAATCTTAGACTAATTACCAATAACTAAATCTTTACAGATAATACTTATATTTTATATATGCATTAGAAAATGCTCTCAAAGGTCGAAAAAATATATATTAGCCTTTTCGAGTTAATAAATAAACTGTTGGAAAACACAAAATGTCTGATTTTCTTGGCTAATATTAAGAGAAAAAATATTTTTATAGAATGCCATTTCTTGGACCTTTTACCTAATTTAGTAAAATATTTGAAATCATAAATGCAGTTTTATATTAAAATTTATATTTGAATCCAAGTAGAAAATCCGGTTTCACAATAATATACAATAACATAAGTCATTATAATATTGTTACAAGCGGGCGGGCTCCGTGAAAACGCGCCAAAAGACAAGACGTTAGCGATGCCTAACGGACTTTGCGCCAGCCGAGTTAATTTGCCGAAAAGAATTGTCTTGTAGCCGCTGAATTGTTCTTGAAGCTTCGCGTGTTTTTGGGCGCGTGCTCCCTCGGCTATATAAAAGACGGGTTGCCGCAGTTTCGGCAGTTTCTCCTCTCGGAAGAGAAGCGTTTTGCTGGACTAACGGATTGCTTTTCTTTATTGTTATTAGTAGCTGTGTGTTACGTTTAACGTTGTATTATTGAGTTCGCTGTGATTTACTTTTTACTGTGCTATAAGATATATGTTTTGCAGTCTGTCTTTAATGAGCGTAAGGCTTGTATTTATGCTGTAAGTGATTTTTGACTGCTGGATTGTTTTTAATCTGAAGTTTTACTTTATCGAGTATTCCTGTAAATACTTGTAAATAGCTATAAATAAATTTGTTTGTGCTGCCCTCAAATAAAGTCCATTCAATCCTAACCTGCTATGCTAAAAACGTTACAATATCAATAATATTATACAAAATTTCGAATATTCTTTAATATCGTATTACATTGTTTGATATTGGATATCATATATCAAATAATATTTGCTAACAGGATAGATTAAAATGTGTTTTGTTTCGAGATTAAAACTCAAAAGCTGTACATTTGGTCGGGAAAAAATTATAAGTAAGACATATCTAAATTACCTTCTCGATCCCGGACATAAAACAATCAAAAAATATGTCGAATTGTGCTATAAAGTAAGAAGACAAGATTGTCGAGGATAGATTATTCCGCATGTAGAATTTCAAGGAATGGGACATTTGTACCTTGTTCAAAATCTAAAATTAGATTAGAAAGATCCAGGATGCATGATGTAAGCGAAGTACTAACAAGTGAACCGCTTGAAAAGATTGGAAAAACGAAATAAAATAATTAAGCCATCCAGAAACGAACGAGAAATCTAAAAATGCTTTAGAGTTACATAAAAAAGTTATTTGAAATTGGAATTTCAAAACTGTCTTTGTGATTAGAAAGCTTAAGTTTATATATTTACCTTTTGGTAAGAATTTTAATCAAAGCATAGATGCGTTTTCGTGTTCTATGTAAATAAGAGGGCAAAGATAGATGTACTAAATTTATATCTGACTTATCTTATACTAAATTTTATTCCGAAGTTTAAGAATTTTATTCCTACAACTCTTAATATTTTCTGTAACATTCTCGAAGATATTCATTTACCAAATTTTACCTCTGCCTGTATTTCCAAGGGTAATTTAAAGATACGAGTTTACTTAATTTTAGCATTTAAATAAGTCATTGAGAATTGCATGCCATCAAAGTTTTTTTTTCTTAAAAAGCTGCATAGCTTTCGAAGTATTTTGCTTACGAATTAATTTTTTTTTTCAAATGCAATGTTAACGATCTAACGATTTTCGAATTAAAAGAAATATTTACTCTTTTCTGAGACTAAGTTTTCAACAAACGGCTTCCAGACAAATATTCCAAACAAAATTCTAAAAGTTATGAAAAAGGTAAGAATTATTCATGAATTGAATTTGTCTTATGTCCCTTATGTTGAATTTTTCTATTTGTTCCGATGTATTGAATTTGTCTTATTTAAAAATTTTCGAATAATTAGACCTCTTTATTCGTGTATTCTTTAACTAATATCCTCTGGCTGCAGCAACAACTTTCTTATTTGCTTATAAATGCTACAATCACTGTAATACAGACAATTCTTATATTTGGTTTCATGAGCACATTTTTAGAGCCGCTTAATTTCAACAAACAAAACACAAATACGTTTATACGTGAAATGACTATTTGGAACAAACTTCTTCTTAATTGACCATTTCCAGATATGTCCGTTATTACGGTACCACTTAACTGATGTCTCTAAGTATAGTGTTTTCTCATTGCCAGTTAAAGAAAAAGAAAAATGTTTAGTCTACACTGAATAAAACTAATACACAACTTTCGCCGATGGTATTTGAGGAAAACATTTTTATTGATTTACTTGTAATTTCAATGTAAAGAAAGGGTTTAAACTAATAAATAATATTGATTTGCTAGATAAAATTGAAACCAAATCATTTAATTGGTCACTAAAAATTTTGATGTTCCAAAATTCCTTCTCAGCTTATAGTTTACGACGATGACGAATATTTTCTAAAAAAAATATAACAAAGAGCATCTAAAAGATCATTTGAATGAAAATTTATTTGAATCGAATGATTACCTGAACAATCTTCCTGCTATTTAGTAAGACACGTTACAATAAGAACATTATTTTCTCGTAACTAATATTAATTAATGTTACTTTATGGAACTTACTGCTTGGAAAATGTTTCCATATGAAATAGAAACATCTAATTGGATAAACATTGGATCAAAATGCTCCAATTCCAGATTGTTCTAAGTGTTATCGCTTGTGCTACACATTTCAGATTTACTCATATTTAAAACTAAATTAAATACATTATTACACGTATTAGGTACTAAAATCAAATGAAGGAATTATTGTTCTAGTGTATCATAACTATGTTTATTTCTAATGACTGAATATAATCAGTCATGGCCCCCGATTAATAGAAACCACATAATGCCATTTATACAAATACGAAATACGACTTTAGAATTATTAAATAGATAAAATATAGGATTATTATATTAGATTGAGAAAAAATTTATTAAATATATTTAATTAAGACGATATTGGAAAAATATATTATAATTCCAAGCTGTCTTTATTAAATAGAATCGTCTGTACTAAACATTTAACATTTACTCATAACGAAAAATACATTGAAGTCTTTCTTATCATCTATTAGATTCTAAAAATATTTGTTATTTATTATTACCATAAGACATAAGGCCATATTTATTGCTAATGATAGAATAAAATAATAAATGATTCCCTGTTAAAAAGAATCATATATGTTTTTCCTAAAAGTCCGAAATCTGCAGCTTAATTTAGTTAGATAAGATCACCACTGTGTTGTTGCTGATCTCCTTGGTCTAGAGCCCTAGACCAAGTCCAAAAAATCGTGTCGCACCAAAAGGTCAAAAACACTCTCGCTCTCATCCAACAGTTGCCTCTCAGAGGCACCGATACAAGAAATAGTATGAGAGAGAGAGGCAATAGCCAAGCAAGGGCAAGTAGAAAAGGTCCTGTTAGGACCATCGCAGACCAGCCTTCTAATGTGGCCAGACCTTAGCCTATCTAAGGCAGATTGGGCAGGTCTTGAGAGGGTGTTCAGCAAAGATAAACCAGGGCGCTCGCCACTGTGGATCCACTAAACAATCTAATTAAGACTCAACCTTATAAACATTAACTTTGGTCTGACGGTATTGAAGTAATCTAAAATTCTACTTCGCTCTTCTGTTTTCTTGGTCTTCTTTAAATGACCGAAAAAATGACACAGTTTTATCTCTTCTGAGGATCAGCCACACCAGATTTACACACACACACCTCTATTATTAAATGATCAATTGTTGATGAGTCCACGTTGTAATTGTGGAGAAACAGATTATCATATACTTATTGAATGTTCCAAATTTAATGTCCAAAGCATTAAAAAAACAGCAGTAGCTTTGTCATGGTTCTTTTGTAAAGATCCTAATGAAAATCTTTTGGTCTTTAATGAAAGCTACAGCATTTACACCCATAATTTGAACTACTTTCTGTAATGGATTAACAGATTATCATATACTTATTGAATGTTCATAATTAAATGTCCAAAGCATTAAAAAGAACAGCAGTAGCTTTCTCAAGGTTCTTTTGTGAAGGCTCAAATGAAAATATTTTTGTCTTTAATAAAATCTATAGAATTTTATTCCCTAATTTGAAGTATTCTCTGTAATTGATCATCGTTTTACTCATTGTTATTTTCTGTATAATTTTAATAGAAAGTGATTTGTTAAACCTTGAATTGAAATGAACCTGTTTCGCTACTAGTATGTTTTTCATATTTATTCTTTTGCTATGAAACAATAAAAAAAATGCTAACACTTTTTATATCGCGACAGCTAATGAATTTTCGATTATTGAAGACAAGTATAACATGCAACACTTCTTTATTGTTGGTGAATTTTCAGCAGAATATAAAAACTAATTGAATTTCCTGCAATCCGAAATTTAAGTTAAGAAAGTAATAAAAGTGAATTACTTTCAATTATATTAACAATTCAAATGGCTAAAAGAAATTTAGAAGCTTTAACAGTTCACTACAATAGTTCAAACTGGTGATTTTAAGAATAGAATATTCTTCGCATGAACAATTATTACACGCCGTTTATTTTGATGGAGAAGTTACCACAAAATGTACCAGTGAATCGGAAACAATGCTTACACATAATGAAACCGCGAAATACCTACTTTAAATACTACTTCTAGTTAACCTGGATTTAAGAATAGAATGCTTTTTAATTTTATACCTTCATTTAATCAACAGAAGAAGCACCGACTCTCTGAAATTGCAAAGGGATTCGACGTACTTAAGAAAACTTCAAACAATGATAGTTTGCACTCCTTGTATAATTCAAATAAGAATTCCCTTTTAAGACTAATGAAATGAACGTAATAGAAGGCAGAATATCGGTGTTTCCCATTGTCTTTAATTTAGTCTTCGTTGTTTTATCATCCATACATTGTCTTCTAGGAAAGTTCTTGAATTCTTGGAAATTCCTCGTTTCCTGGGAATCACCCAGGAAGTTTTGATTAAGAGCAAGTACAGATTAAACAAATCTTACAATTAAGTTGCTTAAGAATGGACTGTATATTCTTTCCTAAGAATGTTTAGCTTATTCGGAAGTACAATTTAGTGTCAAATGTTTAAAAATTATGTTTTAGGAATGCTGGAAATTTAATAACGGAATATATTAAATATATGAATGGAATTTATTTTAAGGATCTTGCTTGAATGCGTCCCAAGTATTATGTATAATTATTTAAAGGAAAAACGTTTCTGAAATCTTAAACATTCACAACTATTTTATATGAAGAATATTGAGCAACACGGATAAAGGTAGACAATTTATAAGACATTTGATTCTAAATTTTCGTCTTTCTCTCTTTTTTTAAAGAATACGTTACATGCCTTTTTTAAATTCAAGTTATAACTTCAAACAATATTGAAAAAAATTAAATATTACTTTTTAAAAATTATTATTATTATAAAATGTTCTTAATACAGGGGCATTATAATTAAAGTACCCCACTTTAAAATTGTCTACCAGTGAAAACATTTGTCAGAAAAATTTGAAATTTTGTGGATCACATAGTCGAGAGATGGGAATTTTTTTCCTCTAAATTTTTTTTACCAATGTGTGGCCTTCCTAATCTACTGACTTGAATCCATGTGATTTTTGGCTTTGGGGGCATTTGAAATATTTACTAAGTCTCGAAAACCCCAGAACGTTACCACATCTTAAAGACAGCCTTTCACGCCACGTGTGGAATATTTCTCAAAACACGCTTCGGTCAACTGTGGAACATAGCATCCTGAGGTTTCATATGGTATCCGAAAATGATGGTCATCACGTGGAACATGTGTCTTTATAATTAAAAAATTGTAACATTTGTAAAATTGATAAAAAGTTGTAACATTTGTAAAACTGATAAAAAGTTATAACATTTCTAAAACTGAAAAAAATTGTAGCATTTGTAAATTTGATAAAAAATTGTAACATTTGTAAAATTGATAAAAAAAATTGTAACATTTGTGAATTTGATAAAAAGTTGTGACATTTGTAAATTCGATAAAAAAAATTGCAGCATTTGTAAATTTGATAAAAAAATTGTAATATTTGTAAAATTGATAAAAAGTTTACTAAACTCTATTGAAAAAAGTTGATAATAAAATTTGTAATTGCTTAAAAATTAATAAACTTTTGTAAAATACATATGCCATTTATTAATACAATGCCATCTGGTGGCGACTTTGGTAACGTTTCTTTCGCGTAAAAAAATCCCATCCCTCGACTATGTCGTCCTCAAAATTTCAGATTTTTCTGATAAATGTTTTCATTTGGAGATAATTTTAAAGTAGGATACTTAAATTATGATGATCCTGTACTTATTTAACACCAGAATTTATTTCTGACTAGAATCAAAACTTCATTAATGATTTAAGAACAATTAGAGGTTACAATTTAACGCAGTAACACCAAAAATAAATTAAAATTATCCCCCTTTATTCCATTTGTAATCAGATTGTTAGACATGAAATATTCTCGATAGCAGACAATATTTGGAATTATCATGGGATATTTCTTAATCCTTTCCGTGCATGGTAACACAAAATACCCGCAGCTGCTTCCAGCGTATTTGTTATCTCTACCATGATAGCATGTTTCTCTAACGCTGGAATTAGTCCAGTATTTGGCCAGAAAAGATATCAAATGTGCATCAAATGACGTTATTGCCTCTTCCTCTAAGATTACGTCTCTTTCAGCCAATAAGCGTTCCGTTTCATTAATGGCTTCGTGGATACCTTACTTTTCCGAATGTTATGGATAAGGCAATGCGCCAAATGATGGCTTCCCTAAGCCTTTTGAAGATAGAACAAATTTCCAACAATGGATGCAGATACATTTTTATCTATTTTGAAATTTACAACATCACACTAAATCTTCATTGTTCTATTTTGTATATGAAAATTATGTTGGATCATTTTCTATGTCTTTTTTCAAATCCACAAGCTAATTTTAACAAATATTTCTAATAGTTTTGGAATTATTGTTGTTGATTACAGAACAAAGATTACAAAAGGCTAGGCAATTGTTGTTGTGATTTACCGAACAAAGATCACCGCTTATATTGCTTTTTTTTATAATGTCTAATTCGCCATTAGTTTTATAGCCTCAAATCTTCATCGAGATGTTTTATTCATGAATGCCAGACAACAAATATACTAATAAAAATTATTTTTTAAATAATGAAAAGCAAATAAATTTATGGATATGTGATCGAAATCCCATGAAAAAACAGCATATGATTAAAATCTAAATGACAGGCACAAAAATGTTATGAAATTTGTGTAAATTAGATGTGGAATTAATCTATTCACCATTTGTTGTTTCACATTTTCTGTATTTTGTTTTGTCAACTGTAATAATTTGTATCGTATCGTATTGTCTGTATCGTTATCGTTTTTGTTGTGTATATATTCGAATTGCTTCTAAGTAGCTTTGCTTTTCGTAGTAATAAAGTGATGAAGGGATATTAATACAGTGTATTTTTGTCCAATCTAATATTAGATGTAAATTTTGTAAATATTTCTAAGTTGTTTAAGTATTGTAAATATTTGTAAAGCGTTTAATTGTATAAAATTTAATGGAATGGAATTCCAAGTAAGTGAGAAAGGCTGTTCTAAGGGAATTTACAACAGAAGATCGCCATATTTGATTGATTTGGCGATATAGGTGTGTTGGCAAGATAATGAGGTCGCTATTGGTTTTTAATACACGCTAAAATGTGTAGTAGAAGCTAGGAAATAAAGATTTGTTCTTATAGAATAGTGTAGAAATTCCCTGACTTACCTAGCAAAAACGCGCCTATTATTTGATATCTAAAATCTGCTTGAAAAATTAAATAAAAGTACTAGAAAATGAAAGATTGGTAAGGAACCAAATTGTTTTCCAAACAGATTGCCAATCTTCTGCTTTTACAGCGAATTATGCAATTCATTGATTATTTCCTTCTAATATTTGAAAATTGCTTCAGAATGAACAAAAACATATTCAGACGGGAATTATGAAAAGAAAATTAAAGAGTTTTTATGAATTAATTAGAGGGAAAAGTCTGTAGAACTCAATAAAATTCACATTTTGGCAAATTTATTGGATTTCCAAATATTTGCAGAAGTCCATAAATTATTTTATGTTAAAGAATGGATTTCTTGTGCATCAAGAATGAAACTTTCATAGAATAAAGATTCATTTTCAAGGGTTTTTCTTATTTGGTTTAAAAAAAGAATTGACCAGTCTGTCTACCTGTCCAGAGATAGCGACGAGGCAGCGGCAGCAGCACCCTGGTAAAGCCTATCCTCGACGTTGTGTCTGGTCAGTTCAACGACGCTCTTGTTGTTACTTTTGTTCCCTTGCTGCGCACCCTTGTTGGGCGTTCCTTGATTAGGCGTGGGCGCCCCCACTTGCAAAGGTTCCAACTCATCCTTGGCTTCCTTGGCGGCGGACCTCTTGCGCCAGAAGAGGTAACACAGCGCCAAGGTGACGGCCATCGACGCCAGGGCTGCCAAGGATCCCAGCACCGATGCCAACATCACCCCGCCCTCGACGCTATAGAAAAAAAGAAAACATTTGTTTATATAACTTGTTTACATAACATTTGTTTACATAACTTGAAATAATTTTAGAAATAATTTGCTAGATGTAAAATATAGAAATATATTGGTTTAATGTAAAAAATAATCGATATTAAAAGTTAAGTTTCTATATTAATAAAAGTTATTTTTTCAAACTTATTTTATGTACGTAATCATCAATAATCAATAAAAACTACTGTTTCCTGTATAATGTCAGCTAAAACTACTTAAAACACATTTCAGGTCATAGCTATATGCTTTAAACATTATAACAAAAAATAAGAATAATAACAAAGTTAGTAAATATATTTGGTAGTTAAGAAAATTGAATCTTACAAACTTTTGACGTGAACTTAAAAAATTTTTTTGACAAATGTTAAAACCTTATCATGAATGATTACATAATGGCTATACGTCCATGCGACTTTAATGCATAATCATAGAACATGTTTTTTGAAAAAAAAATGTTATATTCTAATATTTATTACTTTAGAGGAAAGCGATACACAGAAAAACAACCATGCCCTAACCGGGGTTCGAACTCTGAGGGCCCAGATCACGAAGACGACGCACAACTTCTGCTTCAAGACACCGGCGGCATTTTTATTTCAATATATTCCTTTGCAAGTATTTTAAAATCGTCCTGTAAAGTTGTTTGGTGGTAAAAAAAATGTAATGGAATAGTGTTATCTGTTTTCTTATTAGTTTTATTTTTCAAAGAAAATCTTTTATTATTTTCAAGAAATAATTTTGATCAAATGAATACAACAATTTATTGTTTTAAAAAATAATTCTTACAGATTTCGCTACTTTTACTAAAATGGTAAAAGTTGCTTAGCTTTGATAATGCAAATTTTTCGTATCCAGAGTTAGTGGAAAACACGTAGTTATGATGAGGAACATGTACGAATCCATTCTTCCCCCAAACCCTCAGAGAAACGTGTGTTGCAGAAGAATTCGGAAGTTGGTTTTATCAAATTTTCTTTGTGGAGAATATTCTTTTATCCCAAACGGTTTATTCTACCAACATAAGGTGCCTTTTATCCAAGTAGTCTTTTGACTACGAGGTTATGGATGAGCGAAGTTCCCTTTCCGGATGTTCTCCGCCATAAATTTCCTTCTGTCATGGAAAGGTAAAAGCAAAGGAACATTTGTCTGAATTATGCCACAATTTTCATAATTTGCGTTTGGAAAATGTTGCATTTAATTATTATAATGTTAAAAATATCTGTCCACTGTTAAAGATGGTTCACTGGAAATTTCATTCTGTTCATTTGCATAGAATGGCTTAGAAATGTTTTTATCCATAAAATGTTATTAACTTTTGCGTTCTTATCTCTTGCAATTTTGGTTGAAATTTCAATAAGTGATAACCTGTGCATTTTTCTCAATTTACGACAATTTTTAAGATCTCTAAGAATGAAACGCAATGTGAAATAAAAAGGTCAACTATGTAAAAATATATTTGAGAATACATGGAAATCACTTCCAGAATGTTAAATTAGACAAATATTAAATAAAATGATATTAATATCGATACTTTAAAAACTTATTATTAATTCGAGATAAATATTGCTGATTGTTTTATCATATCATCCTCTAGGAATGAAGCTCAGTTGAATTTATGTTTCATTAATATACATTTCTTTGTTTCTATTGCCTAACGAAAATTCTATATTTGATATGTTATGTTAATTGAAAGATTAAGTATAAGACTCTTTATGTAAACTAAATTTTAATCTTTTTAACCTAGGTGACTTTAACTAAATTATAATTCATTGTTGGCTAAATTAAATAATATTTTTTTCTAGAATTTGTGCTATTACTAAAAAATTTAATTTTTATTACTTATTTTGTTTACGATATTAACATACAACATTCAGCATATTGTAATATTATTATGTTCAGAAACTTTTTTAAACTTTTTTTTCTAAAGTTTCTTTCATGATTATACTTTAAATCAAATCAAAGATAGGTAAAACTTCACAAATTACCATTTTGTGTGAAAAGATATAAAAAAAATTCGCATAATTTAATTTCCTATGTCATTCGAAGTGAGAAAGTTGAAAAGAGTGGTATGCGTTAAGTTGAGAAATGAGAAACCATCCTGCCATGAAGGGTAAAAAAATGAGATATATTTGCTTGTTGAAAAATTTGAGAATCGAATGCAGCAAAATAAATTCGGTGTCTAAAAAAGAACCATAAATTTTAAGGATAATACCAGACGCATGCCATCATTTCCAAAGTTGAGGATCGGGGGGGTGTCAAAATTTGATGGCGTTTGGAATACTTATGGTCTAAAGTTACATTATGATTTATCATTCGTATTCTTGTGTTAAAATCGAGGATATTTTTTTCTGCATGAAATTTTTCTGATAAATTTGGCATCTTGGCGTATTTTGTTAAAATTCATTTAATCATGGAGAAAAGTAAATTATTTCATTACAAATGTTAGAAAAGTTAGTTAAAATGTTAAAATGATTAGAACAAAATTCGATATTTTATAAAACAATCGATGGAGCCGGCTTTCCAGCACAAAGGTAGCGTATCTCCTTCGTGTTCTGAAAGTCCTGGGTTCGAGTCCTGGTTCGGGCATGGTTGTTCTTCTGTGTGATATCTGTGAGATGTGTGAATGTGCCCCCCCCCCCTGTAAAAAGGGGCTGTGCAAGCAAATGTGTGATGAGTGTGTAGCTAAGCCGTACTCTTAGCCGTAGTTGGAGCCACTTTAAAAACAAGAGACGCTCCTTTCGGCTTAAGTCTGCTGCTGTATCAGCAGTGGGCTTGTTTATGACAAGTGCCATAAGTAACATCAACAATTGACGGAAAATCGAAACGTATCTAGAAGTGTTAATTACAAAACTAATATTGGTTAATATCAGGATTTATATTCTGTTTAATCCCAAAAGGAAAAAAAATAAACTTATTTAAGGGATAAATATACTCTTGCTGCAAAAAATAGCTACTGTTTGTATTAGTATCCTGAGATGATCCATTTTTAGCGATTCTATTTCACTAAGGAATGAGACGTGGAAAAATGAGCACATTTCCGAAATTCTTCGTCATTATTTGACCTTGATTTCTTCTGCATTAGATAAATGTTAATTCAATTTTTTCTCGCGTGTATGTGAAAATTGTGTCTTATCTGACCGTATTATTTTAATTCAATTCACGGTTAATTCAAATTTATTTTATTTTTAAATGTGAAATCTTTCATCTACCCTCTCAGCTGAAGAATTAAAGCCCTTTATAATGCATTCACAAAAGATCGGGGATATTTAGAATTTATTGGCATCCAATAGTCAACTGAATTTTCAGTACAATAATAATTTACAGTAATATATTCTTAATTTACCATATCACTTTACAGTAGTACATTCTTTATTTACTAGATCATTTTACAGTAGAACGTTCTTTATCTACCAGATCATTTTACAGTCGTGCATTCTTTATTTATCAGATTATTTAACAGTAAAACATTCTTTATCTACAAGATCAATTTACCGTAGTATATTATATTATCAGATAGAACCTCAGAATAATATTGTTACTTTTCTATAGCTTAGCGGGTTCGGATTGAATGTACTTTACTTAAGGATAGCAAAAACAAATTTATTTACAGCTATTTACAGGTATTACAGGATGACTTGATAAAGGAAAACTTCAAAAAAGCACAATCCAGCAATCAACAGTCGCTAGCAGCGTAAATATAAGCCTTATGCACAATAAACACAGACTACAAAACAGCTATAATATAGCACAGCAAACAGTAAATCACAGCGAGCTCAATTATACAACGCTAACAGCAAACGTAAACACAGCTCACTAATTACAAGGGAGAGAAGAAAGTATTACGTACGACGAGTCGCTACTCTTTCGAGAGGAACTGCCAAATTGCGGCAACCCGTCCCTAATATAGCAGAGCGAGCAAGCACCCAGAAGCATGCGAAGCTTCAGAAAACACCGTGAATGATTCTACGTTTTGTAATTCGATTTTGACTAAAAAACTGAACGAGGAGCTTGAATCTTATTTAATATTTTAATTCATTTTTCAACAATTATGAGGTATTAAATATACTAATTGAATAATCACAATTGATAAAAGCATGATAAAAAAACCTTAAAAATCAAGGACATTTCCTACAGTAATATATCAGAAAACCAGAAATAAAAAAGTAACATTTAATTGGTATTATGCCAACCATAAGTTGTTTAGCTCAATTTAGCTTTCCTTATTCGTACAAAACTCTGAACAACATTGTTACGGTTTCTTATCAGCATTTAAAACATAAGAAAACATTGTGAATATATAATACAACATTTTTTACTAATAGGGTTATTTCTTATTATTAATGCACACCATATTACAGAGCAGCAAGCAAATTTTTAAAAAATGCGTCACTCTAAATGTTTAAACAAATATATGAATCTCTTTTTTTAAATACTTTGATGAAGATGTTACAAGCATAATCGATGAATCTTTGAATAGATTGATGTTTAAAATCGCAAATATTCGATCTTTATCATAAAAATCAGATGCTAAAAATGATTAGTATCTCATCTTCTGATGGTAGAATATTCAAATAAAATTAAGCATATTTCAAATACGTTAACACTTTTTATTTCCTTCCATTATTTTTTTCCCTGACAACGTAAAAAGAAATTATAAACAAAATAGTGAGATGTCGGTTATAGTATTGTTTCCTTAGTCTGACAATGATCCCAAACTAAATGGATTGTTAAAAACAGTCTGTTGTAACATAAAATATGAAGATTAATCCAACAAGTTGAATCAAATCTATAGATATCCAAATAATTTGGAATTCCCAATCCAATACATCTAGTTATGCATGTCGGATTACAATTTATACTAAGCCACATCTGACGGCACACTTCATAAGCTGTTTATAATTGGATCGGCCTATATCTATCAATTAAAATCAATCGTGAATTTTGTATGCTAGTGTACTAGCGAGTGTCAGGCAGTACAGAATGTTGCATGATTTGTACCGTGTAGTACTATATTGTTATTCAATATTTAACAATATTATTCAATATGGAAATATTCTTTATTAGCATACACTATTGTGAAATATATGCTTGCTTATTGGGTTTCAGTCGCACTTGACCTTAAAACAATGTGAAAGTCCGCCATATTTATTGCAATGTCTTTAACTTTATGGAAATATATAAAAAAATCTGCAAAAACAACATAATGAAAAATCCAGTGTTTTCTTGTAAAATGAACAAATAACATATTTTTATCGATATAAAAATGAACAGATCAACGCATTACAGATTGTATCCTTCTTTAAAAGTGAAAATAATTCAAAATAAAAAAGACACATTAAATTTATAAAAATTATTAAATTCTACTTTAATTTGCAAATAAATGTTATATGAAAACTTTGATATCGATTAATTATAAATTCTAAAAAGAAAGAAAGGAAATATATGTTTTAGTAGAAATGCTGATATGACAAGTTCGTTGTAGAATAATCAGACTTCTAAGGAACCTTTTTCAAAGGCATATGATTAAGAAATTCAAAAAAAATATATTAAGTATTCATAATATATTATTTGATTTCAAGAACCTGATGAATAATACGAGCATTTTAAAATATATGATGTTTGCGAAAATATTCTCAATTATAATATGAAGCGATTAGTGTTTTCTTGTACCAATCTTTGATTCCTTGATGATATGAAACCAAATTCTGTTACTCAAGGATTGAAAGTTTTTATTAATTCTCAGAAATATATTTTTTTCTGTCTAAGAAGAGGTATAAAATAAGAGTTGTGAAATTTATAAAAACTGAGAGGCTTAATAAATTAAGTTGAGATGTTTATAAAATGTGTTCCATTTTTTATTGATAATTTGAGAAATACAATGCCTTGTACTTGAATTAAGAAATAAGCTGAATTTTTATTTAATTTACCATTATAAACTAATAAATAAAATGGAATTTTTAATTTTTTTTCACATTTTGAAGCATTTAAACGATTGAAAAGTCATTTTACAGGAACATTTTGCGTTTCCCATAATTTATAAAATTTGGAACAAATTCAAAATCCTTTGAAAAAATGTCAACAAAAATTGTCTGTGTTTTTATTTATGAAATCTTATGCAAGATAATTTTTTGTACTTTTTTGATACAATATAATGTAAGAAAAATGTAAAATTTTGGGAGAAAAAAGACGAAATATAAGATAAAATTGCATTAAAACACAACTTCGGCAAATTTAAATGGAATATAACTTTTTAAAAAATGTACAAGAAATTCATCCAAAAAACTTTATAAAGAAACTGTGCAAAAATTGAAAGTCAAATTTAAATTTATTTGATACTTCAGTCAAATTTAGATTTTTTTTCAAAATAACAATTTGCTGTAACAACATTTTAAAATATTTTCTTATTATTTTAATGTCGTTATATAACAAGCGGTTTAGGTATTATAAATATTTTTTACGCAAAATATAAACTTAGAATGAAAACTAATTATAAATCATATGACTATTAATAACTTTTTTTAGTTCAATACAAAAGACAGAGAAGTATAATTATTATTGTATGAGGGTGATTTTAAATAATATTATAAATACTTTTCTCATTTTCTAATGTTAAGTAGATTTTGAAATTCAAAGTAAAATATAATGCAAGAATATTTTCAAAATTAGTAAATTGTAAATATAACCATTATAATAATGATATACATTCCATATAAATGTTCAATTAAGCTCAAAAACATTAATAAATATAAAAAAAGAATAAAAATCTCACCAAGTATCCTTAACACAAATATATCCCATAACCTTTGACGATTCCCAAGGACAAATCCTGGACTCGCAAACTTTTCTCCCAAAGTTTTTAAAATAAATTCTCAAACGGAAAAATTACATTTCCCTTGCAGACACAGAGATCCACATACAAAACCAACTTCCAATTCCAACCATAGTGCAAAGAAATGCATTTCTAAAGGAACTAAATAAAAATGGAAGAAAGTCAAGAGGAGTTGAGAAAGGTCACTTACACTTCCGAGTAAATAAAACATGAAGATGTTATGCTCTCTGCTGCAGAAGATTTATAACACTTTTAGCGACTCCTTTCAACTAAAATCCGCTATAGATGTGAGAATGTTTAAATATATACATCACTTCCGAATAATGATGTGTTATACGAATTCGTAAAATTCTACAAAGCCCTTTCGTGTGCTTTATTGCGAGCAAAGTGGTTAGCGGAATTTAGTCATCAGTTCAGACGCTTCTGTAAGAGTTTTTTTTTTCTTTTTTTGAAGAAATAAACAGAAGAACGATTGCGTTAAAATGTTTCTTCAAAATCAATGTTGATGTGTAATTCTATTTCGGAATATATGAATTTAGATGTGTTTTTTCTTTCTTTTTTTGTTGTCCAAGTAGTTTGAACAATTACTTCCTGATTTTTTTCATGAAGCAACAATCTCTAGGAATGGTAAATACTGATGAAAGGAACGCATGAATAATTCAGTGTATATGCTTAGAATAAAGATAATATTTAATGATTTTTTATTTATAACGACTATTAAAAGTGAGTAATATTAATTTATCAACAATTTAAACATTTCATATTATATAAAGAGGAAATGAATCAAATAATGCATAATAAAGTGAGTAATTATGTTTAGAACATATTATGAATTTTATTTATAGTTTATTTATAGTCTATTAAAGATGATTAATATTAATTTATCAAAGATTTAAACATTTCATACTATATAAAAAGGAAATGAATATATAATGTATCATAAAGTGAGTAATTATTCTTAGAGCATACAATGAATTTTTTCAATAATTTATTTATAAAGACTATTAAAGGTCAATAATAATAATTTATCAATGATATAAACCTTTCATCATTTCATTTCCTCTGTATATATACTTTATACAGAGGAAATGAATCAGATTGTGCATAATAAAGTGAGTAATTGTTTTTAGAATATATAATGATTTTTATTTAAAGAGACTATAAAAAAGTGAGTATTACCAACAATATATGCATTTCATACTATATAAAAAGGAAATGAATCAGATAATGTATTATAAAGAGAGTAATTATTTTTAGAACAAATAATGAATTTTTTCAATAGTTTATTTATAAAGACTATTAAAGGTGAGTAATATTAATTGATCAATGATATAAACCTTTCATACTACATACAGAGGAAATGAATCAGATTATGCATTATAAAGTGAGTAATTATTTTTAGAATATATAATGATTTTCATTGATAGAGACTATAAAAAAGTGATTATTACCAACGATATATGCATTTCATTCTATATAAAGCGGAAATGAATCAGATAATGTATTATAAAGTGAGTCATTATTTTTAGAACATATAATGAATTTTATTAATAGTTTAATTATAGAGACTATTAAAGGTGAGTAATATTAATTTTTCAATGATGTAAGCCTTTCATACTGTATATAGAAGTGAACTATAAAGTGTATTATAAATATATTAGATTATATCAGATAATGCATTATAAAGTGAGTAATTATTTTTAGAATACATAATTTCATTGATAGAGACTATAAAAAAGTGAGTATTACTAACGATATATGCATTTCATTCTATATAAACCGGAAATGAATCAGATAATGCATTATAAAGTGAGTAAGTATTTTTAGGACACAATGAATTTTATTTATAGTTAATTTATAGAGACTAATAAATGTGAGTAATATTAATTTATCAATGATAAAACCTTTCATATTATATGCAGAGGAAAGGAATCAGATAATGCATTATAAAGTGAGTAATTTTAATTTTTAGAATATATAACGATTTTTATTTATAGAGACTATTAAAGGTGAGTATTATCAACGATATATACATTTAATATTATATTAAGAGGAATTGAATCAGATAATGTATTATAAATGAGTAATTATTTCTAGAACGTATAATGAAATAAAAACATTGATGCAATTTTTCATGGATATAATATTTTATCAACTATGATTTGATGTTTGGTATTTTGGGGATTTAATGGCTTAAGAACTTATTAGCTATGAGCATTAATGTTAATAAAAAATGTATATTAATTATAACTACAATATTTAAATAGTTTTATTTATGGAGACTCTTGAAGGTAAATAATATTAATTTCTCAGTGATGTGAGCATTCCATTTTATTTTTAAATGAAATAAATTAAATAATTTCTTATAAAAGGAGTTATTATTTTTCTAGAATATATACTAAAATAAAGAATTTCATGCATTTTAAAAAGAATATAATACTTTATGAACTATGGATATTTATGATAAAAATAAGTATATAATTATTAATAATAAGTAATAAATATATAGTTAATAATTGTTTTGAAGGATTTTTGCTTATGTAGATAATGTTCAATGAAAATCATCAGCATAAATGTTTAGAGCATTAGCTTGAACGTATAATTCGAATGTATAACTCCGAATTAAGTACATCTTATAAAAAAACTATTATATCTCTTATATATAAATATAAATTCTATAAAAATAAGAGACCAAATATAAGAGTAAAAGGTTTTTAACTATTAAATAAAATAAATAATAAATTGTTGAAAATTTCAAAACTTAGAAAGTATCAACTGCATATACCATAATTACAATTAACTTATAAAAATGCAACTGTCACCTAATATTTGATTTGTTATGGGATAATTATTTTTGTTAAATTACTGAAGGGCTATTTGAGGATAGAACTTATAATTAATTCTGAATCACAATTTGATAAAAAGCAATGCTTGTGTTCAAAACAGGCATAAGATTTTCCTGTACGGAAGGATGTACATTTAATTTCAAACACAGCAATTCCCCAATATAATTTAGTTTCAAATAAAGACCAGCCTGTTTCTAAACTAAAACTGGTTATTGTTATACTATCCCTGAAATGTTTTCTATACTAATTATGAGATGAAATTATATTAGATTAATAATTTAATCGAATTATTTTATATTAATCGGTATAATAATTATATAATTAGTTTAAAAAATGAACATTAAAAAAAGTTTTAATGTACAGTACTAAATAAGTGCAGTACTAAGTGTACATGTACAGTTAGTGTATAGTACTAAAGTGCACAGTTTTGTCGTCATACTCAAATTTTCTTTTGCCACATTTCTAAATAGCTATGTTTAACAAGTTTTTATAATGGCGATGTAGTGCTAGCCTTATAAGCTAGATAACATCTGCGATACTGAAGTCGACATTTGGTATAGTGGGTATGTTACTTGGCTACAGGCCTAAGCTTCGAAGGTTTGTACCGTGACCTTCAATCGCTTGACAATGTAACCCTCTGCAAAAGTGTGGTGACATCTACCCGCAGCAAAATCGTCAGACTCACTTGACGAAAGCTAAAAAGCAAAGCAAAACAAACAAAATCCTCAGACCCACTTGACGAGCAAGCAGCAACTCACCATAACGCTTGGCGCAATTCAAAATCGTTCGCTTCTCCGTCAACTCACTGGTGGGGGAGTACTGTGCGTTAGCCTTATAAGCCATATAACATCTACAATACCGAAGTCGACTTTTGGTATAGTGGCTATGTTACTCGGCTACAGGCCCAAGCCTCTCAGGCTCGTACCGCGACCTTCAATCGCTACAGTATGCGCAATTTCCATGCCCGTTAAATATCTCGTACTGCACAGTTATATTTTATCAAAAAAATATTTGAATAAGCATAAAAATTATCTTTAGGGTATAATTTGTATAGTTAATGAAGAAAAAGATCTTGAAATCTGAATCACAAATTTTTATGATAATTCTTTTAAAATATGTGTAAAAAATAAATATGATGATAGATTTGCTTGTTTTCATATAAATAAATAAATACCAGTGAGTGGGATTATGCATTCAACAGAATCCATATATTCTTTTGAAAGGAAAAGAATAATCTTTCATAGGAAAATAGGATATTGTCATGTATCTAATAATGTATCTCCTAAAGTGTACCATTGACGATATCCAGATGTCAATGTATACCTTTGACAATATTCAAGACTTACCCTTCCATAAAAACTAATAACAGAAAAAAGCATACCCGGTTCATGTTACTTCCAAACATTCTTGTCTTAATTACCAATCTAGAAATAATGTTTTATATCTTGCTTTCACAGATAGTTCTTTTGACACTTGTCCTATAAACTATTTACTAAGAGCGGACAATTCTTTGACAATACCTAATATAATAACCAATTGATAAGAGTTTTCTAAGACGCCTAAATTGAAACTTTCGATGTAAAAACACAATTTTAAAAGCCAGGAAATAAATGGATAAAATTTATTTCTTTGAAAAAGCATAAACATATTTCTTTGGAAAGCTTTCTACTTATTTATTTCTCTTGTTTCTTTTAACAAAAATATATTTTAATAGTTTTCTTATTATTTTTTCTCACTGAATAAAGATGATATTTCGCTAATTCGTTCGATTGACATCTGTTCGTCCGTACATTTTGTTGTCACTGGCAAATTATATTTATATTGTAGCCTTAGCCTTATAAACCAGATAACATTTACAATACGTAAGTCGACTTTTTGGTACAGTGGTTATGTTACTCGGCGTCTGTCCCTAGCGTCGGGGGTTCATATTGCGACCTTCAATCACAAACTGGTAACCTTGACTACGCAACCTCCCGCAAAATTTGAGACGCCATCTATCCGCAACAAAATCGTCAGACTCACTTGACGTACGCAAGCAACAACTCGCCATAACATTTGGCATAATACAAATCGCTCAGTTCTCCGTCGACTCACTGGTTGAGGAGTACTGTAGCACTAACCTTATAAACCAGATAACATCTACTATACCGAAATCGACCTTTTGGTACAGATGTTATGCTACTCGGCTACTGGCCCTACCATCGTGGAGTCATACCGCGAACTTCAATTGCTACAACATGTTAATTATTGTCACCTCAGACTTCGTTAGAGGTATTGAAGTGCATAAGCTAATAAATTTAGCTAAACTGGCATTTTAAAATACGATATTTTGCATATTGAGTGACAATATGATATTATGATGATTAATAATTGTAATTTCCTATGAATTCTTTAATCAAATGTATTCCTATGAAAACGTCAAAACTTATTAGATTCATATTATATTTAGCTGGAGTATTGGCACAGAGGTAGTGCTTCTTCCTCCTGATCTGGCCTTACCGCATTCGAACCCCGGTTCGGGTATGGTTGTTCTTCTGTGTTCTTTTGGCGCTACTTGGGGGCTGTGCAAGCGAATGTGATGAGGGTGTAGCTAAAGTCGTATTCTTGGGCTAGTTGGCGCTACTTCAAACAAGAGACTTATTTTGGCTTAAATTCGCTGATGCAGCAGCAAGCTTGTACACGGCTAGTGCTATTAATAACATAAACATATTTTATTTATCTCTTACTCTCTTTGAGAAATGAAATGCTACTATGAAAAAAATATGAAAATATAAAAAATGAGCAAATTAAGGAATCAAAAGGAAGTAAACTATTCTGTTAGATAAAATATATATTATACAAGCCGATGCAAAGGTTGTTTTTTTGCAATATTTAAAATAAAGCATTTATTATGTTATCATCATTAAATCGTTCCGAATCTTGCAAAAAAAAAAATGAAATATTTTTCTTAAAAGATAAAACTAATCTTAATTTCTTTTATATTTTTTTCTCTAAACATAAATGAACTTATTTGAATACATAAGAAGTAGGTTTTGAAAAAAATCCTTTCCTTTTAAAATACATATACATAAGCTTAATGCAAAAAGAATCGAAAAGAAATAAAGGATAATTCCAGCCTGAAAATTTTTTAAGCGTCACCCTCAGGTAGGGATTTTTCATGTGAGGGATCTGACTTATTATAAAATTATTTACCCATTGGGACTCGAAAATCCCTCGGAACTGAAGCTCTAGAGATAAACCAGTATCATAAAAATAAAAGGCAATAAGTTATACTTCCAAATCTAAGCAAACCCATCGTATAGAATTCCATATTGAGTTTCTTTAGACTTTATTTGTAAGGTATAATTATAAATAGTATTAATTTATTGTATCATTTAATTGAATTCGGAGAAATTCGCTGTGGAAAACGCTATCGACTATATTGAAACAAATAGCCGTATTTTTTAAAATTATTGTTTCGATTAGGATTCTTTAGCATTTAACAAATCTGTTTTGCAATACAAATATCAAAAACTAGGACTATATACAATTATGAAAGCTTTAACTCTTAATGTTAAAAATTTCTAACATTAATTATTTACTTTTTTTAACATTTCAATTATTTATATTTTTACAAATAATTTAATTGTTTACAAAATATATCACCCAACTTATGTTTAATTTTTTTAAAAAAAACTCAAATTTTAAGGTAGTAGAAATGTGAATATAATATTAATTTTTTAAAAAAGTCTCTCGCAAGGAGACACATTTTTTTAGTGTTTAAAAAAATCTACAACTTCTTTATTTTTTTTATTTAAAGCATATAAATATTATTTCCCTTTTAGCATAAAGTTCCCCCTTGCCAAAAATAGATTTTTAAAAATTATTTCATTCATCCTATTTCAAAAGAGGGAAAAACAGTCCTTTGATTGATGGTATTTTCCCACAAGGTCAAAAGCATCAGTTACTTCCAATTGAAGTTTAATTATGCAATTTACCGTAATAGAGGAGTCACTGCTCGCTCGAGGTCAGCTTTTTTGCACGGTTTTCTAACATTTCGTAGTTCTATGCAAGAATTTAATAATTTATATTCTTAAAAGACTTCTTCATTTTAAATTTCGCAATTTCAAAATATTTGCTGAAAGTTCTACATGATGATAACATATAATTTTCTTATGTTTCCTAATATTCATAGACAGACTAAATATTTAATTTTTAAAAGATCGGAAAGGAATTGTATTTCATTTATTACACGAATTAGTGCTTTTTATTTAATTACACAAAAAATGAAACAGAAAGATAAAACAATTACTGAAGTTCTGAAAAAAATGTAATAAACACAGTTTTTGTTATATCTTAAAAATTTGTTTGCAGTTAAAAGAGATGAAGAAAATTTTGGCGACATTTCTTGAAGCAAAAAGTTTTTTCGTGAAACAAATATACTGGAAATCGTAATAGATTTTGAAACTGGAAGGCTTTATTATTATTATTATTATTGTTATCATTATTGTAAATAGATAGATAGTTTTAATATATAACAGGACAAATTAGTATAAGTTAAATTACTAAAATAACACGTTTTAGTACTTATTATGATTTAAAACATAAAAAGACTTTAGTGAAAAAGGCCGGAAAATATTTCCTTGGTAGTAATAATTAACCAAACGTAGATAATTCATT
>JAOUZG010009736.1:741528-751579 GCA_026289955.1 Argiope argentata
TATATATATATATATATATATATATATATATATATATATCTATATATCTATATATATATATATGTATATATGTATATATGTATGTATACATAATACATGATATTGCAAGAATAAATATTCATACACATATATTAATACATAAATATTAATACATATAATGGAATTATATATAATTCTATAATATGTATTAATTTCATTTCAAAATATGTACTTAAATATCATTAATATGTAATAAATGGTTCCGTTTTAAGTTTTAAAGCAATTTCAAGCCAGCTTGACAAATTTCTTTGAAACACCGTATACTACTAATTAATAACTCACATGTATTTTTTTAACTAATTGAAGAAGCATTTGAACAGCATGAAGAAGTCGAATTTTCAAACACAAATGTAGCGATGTAAAATCTCAAATTTACGAATGTCAGATTAATTGCAAATAAGCAAACTCACTTCAAGAAGCTGCTATGTTTCCAAAAATATGTACTCAACCTTAAAGCTGTCCCTTTTCATGCCATAAAACAAACAACTTCGATGCCGTGAGGCAAATTTCTCCTGTACAACCAGAAACACCATATACCACCATTTAATAACTGATATTAATTCTAAATTCCTACGGATAAATGCCTTTTCCCTTTATTATGTTCCTCTCCAGTGGTTCCCAGAAGGCTTTTCATCGGTCGTAAAACGAACTTGTTCATTAAAAGTCATTCCCTCGCTTCCAATAAAATATGAGATAACATCAATGATCTGCTCAGCTATATCTCGTGCATAAATATGCAGAACTTGTGGAAAAATGAGATGAGGTATAGCGGGCAGGGAATGCCATCATGAATGATGAAAAAAAGCATTCTCGAAATGAATATGGACGGCTTTTGGATGTTTTATTTCGTGCTGTAGTAAATCGATTTTGCACTGGCTTTTAGATGGAATGGATGGTTGTGTAAAAAAATATTCATAATCATTACACCGTAAGGCTCACTTTAAAATATGATTATGATATTTCCCTACCCCATATTTTGAGGTATGTAATATGCATTTCAAATTAACCCTTGTGCGAATTTATGATGCTCGTTTATAATTTTAACTAAATAGTGAAGGTAATAAATAATACTAATAACTATACTTTCAATAAATGAGTTTGAGTTTAATTCTAACTTTGATGAGGATATCTTTCAGCTATATTAATATAAAAGTATTCGGATGAATATTTTTAGTTTCTTACAGATATCGTGACTTTCAAATAGTTTCTTCAATGGTTTTTGTTTTATTAAAATTTATATACCACATGAAAAAATTAACAAATTATCAAATATAATCATATGAAACCCAATTTCATTAACTTTTGTAATAGTACATTCAAAAGTTTTATTTATAATGCCATTTGTTTTTATTTATCATTTTTATTCTGATCAGTATACTAAAATGGATATTGTTGCGCTAGATTTTATTAATTTTTAATATTGATGTACAGAAATATTACTGTATCATTGCAATAAATATATATAGAATAAATTGATTGTGTAGGCATCCTGGCATAGTAGTAAAAGCATCTTCCCCGTTATCTGGTCGTTCGTCCCAGGTTCGAGTCTCGGTTAAGGTATGATTGTTCATCAGTGTTCGATTTGTAAGGTATGTGAATGTGCCCTCTATAACAAGGGGCCGTGCAAGTGAATGTGATGAGTGAATAGCAAAGCTTCGCACTCTTGACTCTAGTAGGGACTACTACAAAACAAGAGACGCTGAGTTGGCTTAAATCGATGACTATCTCAGTGAGCACGTCCATGGCAAGTGCCATAAGAAACAACAATAAATGAATTGTATTTAATAAAACTTACACAATTGAATGTATATCCTGATATTAAATCTTCGTAAGATACAATAGTTTTATTTGTTCATAATTAATTCCAAAAAAATTCATTTCGAACACATTAATGTATTCCGATAATTCATTATACACATGATGTGTAACTAAATACATATGAGAAGTTACTTTACATAATGCGCAATTCAACACAAACATTTAGGATTGTTTATCATTAAACTCTTATTCAAAAGTAGGACTATGTGACATGGTATGACCATCTTTGAGTTAAACAAGAGTCAAAGCATGGTAACATACAGATAAAATGCAAATGTCATTATATTTTAAACATTAAGTGATCGAGGCATAAATAATCTTAGAAATCATATTTTAACATATAGTTAAGTGAAATAACTATGAAATAATCTGCAATGAATAAACCCAAGTATCATCAATCTGCCCATGCGCGAATTATTTGCCATTTTGATTAGTGGTATCGTGGATTTATGGACAATAATGGCAACAATAAAAGAAAACTAAGGCATACCAAAATTGAAAAGGTTAGACTTTTGAAATGTTAGAATCAACTCACTTCTAGGTATTATAATAACACAATTATTTTGCCCATACAATGTACATATGCAGAAATAATTATCATTTTATTTCGAAGGTTAGTTAATGTTATTATTTTGCTCGTATCTATTATGTTTAATGTTTTACGCTTATGTAAAGGTAGCAATTTACAAAAGCTTTTAACATTATTTTAAGGCGACCAGGGACGTTTAAAATGACTTTTTACAATCTTCACCTTAGCAATTTGAAATTTTGCGAGGATTAAAAGTAACACTATAAGAGATGACAAATAAAATTTTAAAGCATTGTGTTTATTTATGAGTTAGGGGGGGTAATATAATGTATTATTTGTTCCATGCGCCTCAAATTTATTCGAAAGATCTCCAATTTTTATTATTACTTACTCTAATCCTTTTGAAACTGAAGTTAGGATTAATCTTGAAGTTTGAGTATGAAATATTAAAATTAACCTACATAATAACATAAAACTACTGTTTTTTTTAAATATAGGTTATAGGTTAATTTTGTAGATTAGGTTAATTTTGATATTTTGTACTCAAACTTCAAGATTAATTCCAACTTTTGTTTCAAGAGTAAGTAATGATATTAATTGGAGTGCTTTCGAAAAAATTTGGGGCGCATGGAACATTTTTCAATAACGTTATTTATTGGTATTATTAAATATTATATTAAACCCCATAATTCCTAAATAAATTAACATAATGCTTTAAAATTTTGAGTGTCATCTCTTATAGTGTTACATTTACTCCCTGTAAAATTTCAAATTGCTAAGGTGAAAATTGCAAAAAGTAATTTTAAAGGTCCCTGGTCGCCTTAAGTAGCTGGTTTTTAGAGTTCTAACTTAGAATAAATAACTAAAAAAAATTTGGAGAAACTTTTATGCAAAATTTGATTTAAGAATATTCATGAAGAAACCATTATGAAAACTTCAATTGAAAATACTTATTATATTTTATTCTATGAGAATGTCTGCAAGAAAGTGCTCCAAAAGACTGAAATTTAAATAAATTAACATTTAAAGGTAAAAAAATAGCATTAAAACGAATATAAATGTAAATGCGACCACCCAAACTTTATTCCCAAAAAGGAAATTTAAAACAAAATTCAAACAGTTTTACAAAGAAAATTATTCACTCATTAAGAATTTAAATGTTACATAATTTTCAAAAACTGACTTTTCAACGTAATTACCAACTATAATAATTTTATGAAAAACAATTTCTATATATTTATTTGGTAGCAATTTATTTCATTGCATTTGCAACCCGTTAACAAAAAAAGAATTGTATTCAAATAAAGCACTTAACAATTAATGAAGATATGATAGATTTTTTTCTGATAATATGTCAGAATTGCTGCTTTTCAGAAAACTCGAAGGAAGGTTTAATGACTTTATTTCCAGATTAAACTATTCAGCAAAATGAAGCCAATTGCTTATTGGATCTAATTAAAATCTTGCAATAATTGCTTTGAACATTAATCAATAAGATACCAATCCAATTAAAACACAATAGAAAACTGTAATTCCTATCTCGCTTTGCCGAGCAAAAGCTGGCTTTTGGGATCCCTTTTCCTTTATTCCATTAACGATAGGAAATAATTAACTCGCATTTTTCAATCAGTTTTATCTAAATACAGTTAAACTCATTAATTTTGACCTCCAGGGAATTCTAACTTTTGAACGAATCGTTCAAACCATTGAATAAAAGACTGATCAGAGAGATATGTGAATGTTGAAAAGCTTTCAATTTACAGAAGCTACTTTTTTTAAAATGTATAATGTATTTTAGTATATTAATATCCAAGAAATTAGAGAGGAATAAAGTGTTGGATTTATAAAAATATAGCGAGCTCTTTCATGCACTTTAGAAAATAATATATTATACCCCCGAAATCCATTCACTTTTAAATATTATTCGTAAGCTATTTATTTCCTCTGATCTACTCTCTTAAAAATATCAGATACAATAATTAATACGAATAAGCATGACTAACTATCTACTTAATCAATTATATATTAGTTATTATTAATAATATTACTAGCTAATATACTAGCTTCCTGACACAGAGGTAGCGCGTCTTATTCGTGATATGGGTGTCCCGGGTTTGAGTCTCGGTCCGAAATCGACTTTTTGGTATAGTGGTTATGTTACTCGGCTACTGGCCCTAGCGCCGTGGGCTCTTACAGCGATCTTCAATCGCTACAATATGTTAAATATTGGCGCCTTAGTCTTCGTGAACGGTATTGAAGTGCATAAGCTAATAGATTTAGCTAAACTGAAATTTTAAAATACGACATTTTGCATATTGAGTGATAATATAATATTCTGATGCCTAATAACTGTAATTTCCTATGAATTCTTTAAACAAATGCATTCCTACGAAAACTTATCAAATTCATATTTTATTTATCTGGAGTCCAGGAACAGAGGTAAAGATTCTTCCACCTCATCTGGGCTTATCGGGTTCAAGCCCCAGTTAGGACATGGTTGTTCTTCTGTGTTCTATTTGCTAGGCGTTTAAATTTGCCCCCTTGTGACATGAGGCTGTGCAAGCGAATGTGATGAGTGTGTGGCTTAAGTAGTACTCTTGGCCCTAATTGGCGCTACTTCAAAACAAGAGAAGTTTATTTCGGCTGAAATCATCTAAAGTATCAGCAGGTATGTCCATAGCAAGAGCCCTTAGTAACAACAACAACTAGTTAGTATTTTGCCTGTTTTTAATGTTAAAAAGAAAGTTTGCTTATTTGCTAATCAGATTTTTCTCAGCTTCTTATCTAAAGCGTGTTAACCAAGATTTTTTGATTCATTGTGGAGATAATAGTTATCTAAATTAATAAATGAAATGAACTTAATTTATTTAATAAATGAATTGAAATTCTGTTCTTAACTTTTTCAAAGTGGATATAATCCAATATATAAATAAAAAGACAAATTTTTAAAAAAAAGAATTTTAAAGACAAATTTTAATAAACGAATATTATTATTACTAACTAAATTTTACTAAAATAGATCAACTAAAATTAAATAAAGCTGATATAAACCAATGTATAAATAAAGAACCAAATTTCTGATTTTGGTAAATGATTTTTTTATTACTAATTAACAGTTACTAAGGTGAATCCACCTAATTTAAATAAACACAATAGCTGTGTATTATTCAAAAGGAAAGCAATGAATTAATTTTAAGATTAAACCTTTAGAAAAATATGAAGAAAATAATTAACCCATTGCTTCTTTATAGCATAAATGAATAAATGAAATTGGAATTATCATCATTCAAATTTATATTATTATGAATTTGTAACATTATTTCCCCTATTTAACAAGCCTTCTGGTGAATAAAATTGTTTAACAGATATAGTAATGGGTGCTGAATGAATGTCGTATCAATAACAAACTTTTCGAAAAATCTGGCAACTTTCGCGACAATCATAAAATATCCCGAATGTTTCAGAATCTTAGAAAAAGATCTATTTAGATTCGAATTCCAGCCTGCGTTCTTAAATGCTCAATGCTTTGCAAAGGTGCAAAGATTTTGGGCAAAAGGTGAGAGCATATAGAAAAGTGAGTGAAAATAGATAAGTTGAGCTCAATCAAGTAGTTAAGCGAAATCCTTCTTTGGAGCCTTTGTCTTCTATTATTTTTGTCAGTGTTCTGTTCTGCAATGATGTTTAATAGCAATTTACTCTTTTCGTGTTGTTAATTTTTACGTCATTTGTGTACGCTTATGCTGTGTTTTGTCTTTTCTTGAAGAATAAAGCACCATTATCTGTTATTAAGGTTGCTGAACGGTTAATCCACCTAACATATTATCCGTAGCAACATGCTAAGCTATTTGGACTTATTCTTTAAGACAGAAATATTACACTAGAGGATAATATTTCTAATAATAATAATAGCTTTATAAATGTCCGATTAGATTAGACAAATACCATTCTCAAATATTTTCTGCGCAGAAGATAAGATAAAGTGTGCCATAAATCCTAATAATATGAAGTATTATGCTTATAATTCTTTCTTAATAAAAAAGGATCAGACGGGAAGGGAAGCTTACTTTAATCTTTTCTTTAGAAGATTAAGTAGGCTTTATTTGCTGAATTTAAGTTGATACATAAGTTTGCAGCTAAACATCTCTAATTTACATTCCTTGGGAAATTTGTTATTTGTATTATAAAATATCATGCTAAAACTGTAGACTACTTGTGGTACACTGAGTTAATAATAAAAAGGACATAAAAGAACCAATAGCAGTCATTCTAATTTTTAACAAATTAAATTACTCGTATTTTTCATGAATTAATATTCATAAATGCTCAAACAAAAAATAAAATTTTTATTTATTGTTTAATTTACATTCTATTTAGTTATTTTCATTGTTTTTATATTCGTGTACAATTATGAGGGCAGGTTTTGTTAACCCGGCAGGACGGGCGCGTTGAAAAGTAACACGAGAACGGGCATGGGGTGTCAGCACACCCCAAACATATTAAATGGCATAAATGCGAAAAATTTTAAAGATTTGAAATCCTTAGAAAATTTATGATAACTGCACTTTTTTGAGAGAAAAATGATAACTAATATGTTAAATTATCGTAATTTTCAAAATTATTAATGAATAAATTAAAAGCTCTTATCATTTTTGTCTCAGTTCGAAAAACGGAAAATTTCCCCTTTAGCACTTACTGATTTTTCTTTACAATTTTTATTATAATAAAAATTATACATTATTGTAAATTTAAATACTGATAATAATCAATTTTCTTAATAATTGAGGTGTACATGGATCTGAAACTTAAGATTTTTGTAGTTATTACATACAGCTTCAATTTCTGAGTGTCCTCGACATATATTTTTGTCGCACTTGACACACATGGTTTTCGATTTAATATTCTTGTTTCTTGGACACAAATACCATCTTCCGTGACTCTCTTTATACCCTTTCCGATAAAGTGGGGTCGCAAACTTCTAAAGAATCGCATTCGTCTTCTAATTCAGACTGTTGATCGTTGAATATGTCATCATTATCTGAATCGTTTAATTCTTCTTCGATATTCTTGTCATGGCACGAAATCTCCACTGACATCTCCTGAAGTTTGTTTATTTCTTGCCTATACGTCAAACAAAGAAAAGACTGAACAGAACGACTGGAACAAGCCATGAATTCGCACTGCAAAATACTAACACGAGCGCGCGCATGGGGTGTCCGCACACCCCAAAATCCTTCCATAAGACTAAAATGGAGTTTGAATTCGCCATTTTCAGACTCTATGAATGGAAAGTGACTTTAGAGGCAGGTACTGATGAACCAGACCACTTCGGTTTATAGAGACAGGCAGCAGATGAATATTTTTGGGCGTAGGGTGTCGAAACACCCCGCGCCCGTGCTGCCGGGTTAAGCCAGATCGCTTACTTCGAAGAAATATAATAAAATTTTATATGAAGAGCATAAAATTAATGTATCGCAAAATGTAAAATATATTAGTATAAGTCGATTCCAACAAAAATTAGAATGTTTGCTATTTATCCTGTAAATATAAAATACCATTTAAAGTCACGTAAAAGTAATAAATTTGGAGCAATTTTAGTCTTGAAACAAAACAATTCAGAAAAAAAATTGTAAGTGAATAATTAAGGAAAATATAATATAACAGCTATTTCCTCGTTTAATATTGAAATATATTAAAATTATTTTAACAAGCTATGCAAATACCAGTAACATAGAACAGAACTCCACATCTCCTTATTTAACAGATTCATCGATATTTATTTTTTATTTAACAATTCCAAATAAAATTGACTTGCGTTTTATTATTAATAAAATTTCACAAAATTTATTACTTTTCTGCTTTGCAAGATTTTATTCTATTATTAAAATTCAGATTTTCCTCTCGCTTTTATGGGCAGACAATAAAGGCTCTCATGTTTAAGCCTAAAATATGTACCATCATCATGCAAACTGCATAACCTTCCAAAATGAGTTTTCACCTTCCACCGGCTCCATTTTATATTAACTCCAAACGTATGGCTCCACCAAGAATATCATTACGTAAATTAACCAGAATAAACGAAAGTTCAATTCAGCTAAAAGAAAAGCACCAAACTCTTATTATTATTTTTTTATCAAATTATCTATTCTTAGCAAGGAGTATCCTGACTAAATTGAGCGAAAGTCTCCATAAATAGGCCATGGAAATTTTCTTTTCCAAAACTTCTGCAACTATTTTTATTATCATTCTGGAGGAAGTTTGTGCTATACGAAAAATAATTATTTTGGTACCTCTCATTCATATCCTGGATGCAGTAAAACTTGGTGGCCGAAAAGAAAAAGGAAAAGTTTTAGTGGGGAAGGGTGAAAATTAATGACGTCTGTAGCGAGATTTTTCTCTCTGGTACTCTGAATGCCTCGATGTTTCACTCTAAATTGCTCGTAAAAGTACAATAAATGGCGTGGGGTAAAGCTATGGCAGTGAAGCGGCACGAATGAATCAAATAAAGGGGAAATATTTGTAGTGAAGACGTTGCACATACAAATTGTTTCCAACTTGTTACGACCCTTCTAGGTGACTTATTTTTCTGATCCGATTTTTATTGTTGAATTTCGCCCGAAAACGCCCGAGGAATTGCAAGTACTGGGCGTGTTTTATATAGTCTCGACAGTCGCTGAAACAGCCAATGAAATTTCACATTGGAACAATCTGCAAAGTTTAAGAGTCTTTCCTCACAGTAATATAGATAAAGTAACAGAATGCAGTAATTAAGACTGCAGTACTTATACTGTGCTTGATGAGAGCATCCTCAAGTGAATATTGTAATAATGCCATGTATTTAAATTTTTATCAAACATAATTACATCGGATACATATGACAATATTGGATTTAAGCTAATAAATAAATGCACAAAAATAAAGTAAGTAATAAAAAAAACAATAAGCAAGTAATAAAAAACATTTTTTTTAAATCAATCCTACTTAGGTTAAAAAAGAAACATTTTATTTTAGTTACTATGTATAAAATAATTACATTTAATATAAATATGTATAGAAATATGACAGAGTCACAATATTAAGCGGCAAAATAGAAAGTGAATTTAGTGGCAATTTTCCATTCGCCATTCTATATATTCAGTTCGAACTCGCAAACCAAGGAATGGGAATCCAACGCCATACCAATCAGATTATCTCGGCCTAAAGATTACGGTTACTATAAATTATTGATCGAAAAATTATAGTAGCGTTGAAATTTCAACGCCAACTGAGGATTTAAAGCCAATTCGCGCAACGTAAAATGATTGATTTTTCAAGTTGGGGTGCATAAGTTTCTAATTTTCTATATTCTGTATTATTTAATTAGAAAGTATTTCAAAATGAATAAAAAACGATTATTTAAAATTGTTTATTTCAAATGCATCAAGCGTTATAAAAATAAACAGAATCGTTTAAAATAATCGGATGATGTTAGGCCTAACTTCATTGTCTTTGGAAAAAAACCAATTGAATTCTTTATTTATTTGGAGGCGGGAAATTAAAGAGCTTTGAACAGGAAGTTAGGTTTTAAATAATTAATAAAATATTAATGAATTAATATTTTTAAAAAACTGTGTTAACATCAAATGTCAAACACTATATGTTTAAAAACTTTATTTGAACTTAATAGGA
>JAOUZG010009736.1:761583-792839 GCA_026289955.1 Argiope argentata
AAAAAGAGTTATGATACATGAGCAGCTAAGACGTGCCCTTAAACCTACTGTTGTTACTAATGGCATTTGTCATGGGCTAGTCTGCTGATGCATCAGCGGATTTAAGCCGAAATAAGCGTCTCTTGTTTGAAGTAGATCTAACCAGAGCCAAGGGTACGATTTTTAACTTCACGTCACATTACCTTGCATAGCTCCTTTTTACAGGGGACACATTCACTCGCCTCACAGATAGAGAACAGAAGAACAACCATTCCCTAACCGGGAATCGAACCTGGGAAGACCAGATTATGGGGAAGACGCGCTATAAATGTGCCAGGACGCCGACACTCTTAAACCTAGATAGCACTATTAAAACAAATAATACGATCTCTAGGAATAAAATCTTAGTAAAAATTATCTTCTATCTCAACAAATATAAAATTCAAAAAAAGCAATTATTTTATAAGTTTGTTTTCTTGGAAAAATTGTTTTACGATTTCTTATATAAACAAAAACTAAATTCAAAACATGAGTTAAAACTGGAACACTAATAAAACGATGTTTGCTTTTAAATAAACGGAATCCATTCTAATAAAATTTATATTCCTTAAATATCACACTATTATGATTAACTGACAAATTAAATCGAGAAATATCTTAACCATTTGAAACTATTTTTTTCATTTTCCATATATTATTAAAATGAATGGAGTAGCAAATGAAATACCCGCAATTGCGCCAATCCAACACCTGACGATTTCTTAGAATTTTGTCGTCCTGAAGCTGATAAAGGTCCTGACTGCTGAAGGTCCTAAAGCTGATTACCTGAAGGTCAAAAATTTTACTAATTAAAGGAACCTGTTAGATTCATCTAATCTTGATGAAGGGACTTAAATTGTGCATAAAGAAAAAAAATTTTTTTTTTAATATTTCAATTTTTGTCATTAAATGATAATGAATACATTTTAGAAATATTAGATTTAAGACTGGAATTATAATTAGTGCATGTAAAAAGAATTTTATCTATCTATTTAGTTTTTTTTCATTTTAATTTCTTCTATGCAATATACTCGGAAGTAAAATATTGTACCTATAAAAAAATGTCTAGCCTCAACAGTTGTATGAATCTTTATGTTTCAGACCTTTCATAAAAACATATTTTAGATTCAAATCTACTTCTCTATCAGCATGTTAATTGAAAAGCTTTTTGAGTTCAAAGAATGAGATTTAATCTACTTATTCAAATCAGAATTGTAAATTTCTATCATAATTTTAAGGAAATCCATCAGAAGGAAATTAAACTATCTGAATACAAGTGAACACATTAGCAATAATATATGAAGTATTATTTAGGTATATTAGTATTCTAGGTATACTTTTATTCTAGTATATACTAGTATAAGAGAAAAAAACTGAGACGGGATAGCCTGGTTGGTAGAGAGTTGGACTATTAGTTAGAAATAAACACGTGCAAAACACTTTTAAACAAACTTTCATTGTGGTTGCCACCCTCACCAAACAATGGCCCTTTTCATATCTCTCTACTTTTTCGATCACCAAGGTATCAATGTCGCTTGATTATCAATGTTTTGTCTTACCATTCATAGATGGCGCTATTTTTACAATACAATTAAAATCCCAGTAAAATTGTTAAAATATGATATAAAAATGCTATTCCTTATAAAATGCTGAATTTTTTTTCTTTTCTAATTTTAAAGTGGCCAGGGACTTTTAAAAATAATCCTTTGTAATATTCACATTAGCAAATTGAAATTTTACTGTCAATAAGAGTAACGCTATAGGAAATGGCAAAAAAATTTTAAAGCATTATATTAATTTATTTATGAGTTAGGGAGATTAATATAATATAATATTAGCGATAAACAACGTTAAGGAAAAATGTTCCAGCGCTCCAAATTTGTTCGAAATCTCTCCAATTTGTATTATTATTTTCTCTAACCTTTTTGAAACAAAAATTAGGTTTAAAATTGAAGTTTGAGTACAGACTATCAAAATTAAGCAATGCAATAACTCAAAATTACTCAAACTTTTTTTAAAAAAATCAGTAGTTTTAAGTTATTATGTTTAAGTTATTAAGTGATTTATTAACACTGACAAGAAAAAAACTTTTATATGTTGCTTTAAATATTCATTTGTGCTTATAATAAAAAATGAAAACACATAGTAACAAATCCTTTCAAAATATTAAGATAATTTTCTATACTGTCCGGAAGAATTTCGATAAAATGACGAAATGAATATACCTTTGTTTGATATGTAACCCATAATTGAATTATAAATGATTTATTCATGGGCCACATTTATGTCAAAGTTGATAATTTCTTCATAAGATATTCAGAGAATAAAGGAACATTATGAAAAAAAGGACTGAAGGTCCAACTTTGACTTATGAAAGTTTTTTTTGGTTGTGGACATAAAAAGAAAACAATCTAATAAAATTCTATCCTTTTTCCAGGAATGAGGTCACTGAATGAAATATTCATTTTGAACTCATTCATTTCTCTCTCTCTCTCTCTCTCTCTTTGATACTTGAATGAATCTGTGCACGAAAGCTTAGTTATTCTTAATGAAAAATGCATTCTGCTACTGTTAGTCACAAAATGCCAAGGTCGAATGAAATCAAATGATGGAAAAAGAATTAGTGATTTTTACAGAAAAATATAGAGATCTCATAGAGTTACACATCAAACACTCTTATGGCTCCTGCAAAAATTTTTTTTGGCTTTAACTTTACGAGGGCAAATCAAAAGGTCTTTGCGCCTATTTTTTATACGCCAAAACAGGTGCATACATTCATTTAAAAATATACATAATCTACTACGCACCTTACACTATTTATCCATATAGTCACCACACCGGTTCAGACCTTTATCCTATCGAAGCACTAAATTAGGGATTCCCCTGTGGTAGAATTCTTCTGTTGGACTGTGTTCTTTGCTTCTTCGTCATATATGAATCTCTGTCCTGCCAGAAACTTCTTCAATTGACTGAAAACGTGAAAATTACAAGGAAAAAGGTCTGGCCTGTAGATGGGTGTTCCAGATTCTCCCAGTGAAATGACTGGAGTTTAGTGAAGGTCTGGACTGCCACATGTAGCCTTGCATTATCGTGGAGGATAACCATGTTGTCCTTTTTGAAACTCGTAACACCGCCATTGAGCACTTCGCAAAGAGAGATACTTTTCCCCATACATGGGGTGCATTTCCCTGTGAATTGCTATGGGCGTTTGTTCCTTGCTCCATAGAAAAACGAATAACACTTCGCTGCACATAAGCTGTGGACGTCTAAAGAACAACCGCCATCTTAAATGACTAATAGCAGCACCGCTCATCAGAGCAAAAGGCAGATACGGCTGGTACGGTTCACTGCTAGAAATGTATATGTTCGCTTTGTATTCACAGCCGTATTTTGACTAAAATAATAGGCACAAAGACTTTTCGATTTGCCTTCGTAAAACGTATACTTAAAAAAAACGACTTCAAATAGCATTAATCAAAGAATGCAGATTCCACACGATCAATAAGTAGTTTTTCATTTAGAACTGACCTTGTGGATTCTAATTAATCTTTTTATAGGTTAAAAAAGAAAAGTAAAGAAACAAATATTCTAAAGTTAGCCATTTTTTTGCAAAACAATTATATTTTATAGAAAATTTAAATTGTTAATAATCTTACTAATGTAGCTAAATTTATATGTTGCCAATTAAAGTTGGTAAATTTATTTAATTTTGGTGCCCTGGCAAAATTGTCAAAAATATTTTTTACAGATTTAAAACACGAAAGCAATTTCGGAAATTAATCTCTATTAGACAAGTAATTCAATGCAAATATAATAAATGGAACCTTCAGACGCATACGTGAATCACTGTAGTACGGCAGATGCTGATACCTTTAGACTTTAACCCACAATCTGAGAGGTTGTAGTCGAGTAACATAATCATAGAGCAAAACTGACACTTAATCGCGATGGTTGTCATCTGGCTTATAAAGGTTTCACCACACACTCTCCCAACAGCGAGTCGCTGGTTAGATAAACGATACAAATCCGCCAAGTTTTATGGCTAAGGTGTGTTTTTGAGTTTTAGTGGTTGTGTTAGTTGTTATAATAAATGCACTCGCGACATTTGCTTTCGACAGAGGGCGCCACAACAGCTGTACGAAGCTACTTACGAAGGTAGCTGATTCGAGGTCGCCGGGTCAACATGTAACGAGTGAAGGTCGTGGTACGAACCCACGACACTAGAGCCAGTAGTCGAGTAGCATAACCATTGAGCAAAAGTGACACTTCAGCCCGAGGGTTGTTATCTGGCTTATGCTGCTTGCGTCACAATAATAATACATCTTCAGAAATACAAGAGTTATATTTATTACAGCATCCTGATTTTATATGTTTAAAAATGAAATCTTAATACAAAGCCTTAATTTAATAACATTAAGAACAGATGTCCTATATGCAAAGAAACCGTTTATTGAAAAATTCAGATTTCATTTTCCAAGCATATAGGCATTTATTTGTTTTCTATTGAAATAGGATGAATAATGGAAATGTAATTTAAAAACAAATGTATATTTCCAATATTGTTCCAACATTAAAAAAGTGTTTCCTTCTTTTGATGCTTTTTCCTAAACTTTTGGTTTAAATACCATTAAAAAATTTATTTCATTGACTAATTTCAACTCAGAATTTAACTGTGTTTGCTAGCCAATTTAAGTTTCGCTCATCAAAAGAAATATGTACTATTCAAATCATGTTGAGCTAAACAAATATTTTCGCAATTTTGAGACCTAAATGGAATAATTTACTATAGCAGTACAGACAGTTGAGACGTTAAAATAATAGCCCATTTTAGCCCTTCAGTTTTCAAATTAAATACATTATTGAAATCATTATACAAATAAAGCAACGAAATAATGGAATCGAAATTAGTTTAAGTCTTCAAAACTACATCATTTAAGACGAGGATATCCTTTTTTCCAAAGAAAACAAATTGATTTTTTTTGTAGATACTTATCCTTTTTCTGATATTTTCCTCCCCATTTCTCTCATTTATTTCCACAGACTTCTCCGGTATACTTTTCTCGGTTTTAGCTAATGGTACAAATAGCTTAGCTTAACATTTTTTTCTCTGATACCAATACAAATTGTCCTTTGGAGATTCCGTTGAGCAGGATAAGTAAAAGTTATTTCACTCACCGTGGAAGTGATGTTCTTTATCTACTCCCGGTAGAGAACTTCTTATTTATCAACGTTGATATAAGACCATTTGTCACCATAGATAGTGACAGGTATGTGTCCACCGCTGGCAAAGTAAATAGATACAACGGTCTTTGTAAGTGTTCGCTGTCACATGGGTTGCTAAATAATATATTCGGTTTAACTTTTTCTTCAGTTTTGATCTTTCAGGCCTCTGAATGAATCTATAATTGATATCATTTGAATTTTGGGTTAAACTTGGGGAATCTGATGTAATATAAATATTTATGGTTTGTGTCACCATAGATGCTGAAAAGTTGGTGTCAACCGCTGGCACAGTAAATAGCTAAAATGTTCTTTGTAAGTGTTCGCTGTCACCTGGGTTGCTAAATAATACATACTGTTTAACTTTGCCTCAGTTTATGCTCTTTTCGGCTCTGAATGAATCCATAATTAATATCATTTGAACTTGGCCTTAACCTTGGGGAATATGATGTATTATATTTATGGCTTATGTCACCATAGATAGTGACAAGTATGTGTCCACTGCTGGCAAAGTAAACAGATACAAAGGTTTTTGTAAGTGTTTGCTGTCACCTGGGTTGCTAAATAATACATTCATTTTGGTTTATGCTCTTTTAGGAATCTGAATTAATAGATAATTGATACCATATGAATTTGTCATCACCCTTGGGGAATCTGATGTATTATAAATATTTATGGCTTATGTCACCATAGATAGTGGTAAGTACATGTACACCTCTGACGAAGTAAATAAATACAATGGTCTTTGTAAGTGTTCACTATCACCTGGGTTGCTAAATAATATATTCAGTTTAACTTTGCTTTGGTTTATGCTCTTTTAGGCTTGTGAATGAATCTATAATTGATATCCTTTGAATTTTGGGTTAAACATGGGGAATCTGATGTATTATAAATATTTATGGCTTATGTCGCCCTAGATAGTGACAAGTAGATGTCCACCGCTGACAAAGTAAATAGATAAAATAGTCTGTGTAAGCATTCGCTGTCACCTGGGTTGCTAAATAATACATTCTGTTTAAATTTTTCTTCGGTTTTGATCTTTTAGGCCTCTGAATGAATCTATAATTGATATCATTTGAATTTGGGATTAACCTTGGGGAATATGATATATTAAGAATATTTATGGCTTATGTCAACATAGATTGTGATAAGTATGTGTCCTCCCCATTTCTCTCAATAGACTGCTGGCAAAATAAATAGATACAACGGTCTTTGTAAGTGTTCGCTGTCACTTGTATTGCTAAATAATACATTAAGTTTAACTTTGCTGCGGTTTATACTCTTTTAGACCTCTAAATGAATCTATAATTGATATCATTTGAATTTGGGGTTAACTGTGGGGAATCTGATATATTATAAATATTTACGGCTAATGTCACCACAGGTATATGTCCACCGCTGGCAAAGTAAATAGATACAATGGTCTTTGTAAGTGTTCACTGTCACCTGGGTTGCTAAATAATGTATTCAGTTTCACTTTGCCTCTGTTTATACCCTTTTAGGCCTCTGAATGAATCTGTAATTAATATCAACTGAATTCTACTTTTACCTTGCTGTATTTGATTTATTATAAATATTTATGGCTTACAACAGTCGTAAAAGAATGATTTCAAAATGTGATCATAAATTTTTGTGATGCATTAATATAGATTTTCTATTTAATTAAATCCTATAAAATTAATTTAAGTTTATTTCCTTTAAATTTTCTGGTAGCATTCAGTAAAACTATATGTTATAATTTTTAAAGCCTGTTCTTGAAAGCTTGATTCTGAACTGGAAGTTAATTTTAAAATTATTATGGATGGAATTATTGTTAATAAACAAAAAAAAATACTCCAAGTGATGAAAATATTTTTATTTCATGTTATAACAGTACTACATATATTGGTGATGAATCTTTAAAATCTAAATTTGTGACCGAATTTTCCGTCAAATTTGTCATTTTTAACAATGCGCCCTATCAAACATTTTAAATCAAGTATACTACTCTATTTTCTAAAGAAATTTATGCAGTTAAGAAACATTGTAGCTCATTATTTTAATCCAATCAATAGTTATTTCGAAGAATCTCTGTGAATTGAAAGTCAGAATTTCATTGAGGTAGACATTAGGTTGGTCGAAAATAGTCTAAATTATTAAAATTCAAAGCTTCACAACTCAATCCTTTTAGACAGAATAGTTAAACATTTTTTTTAAATTTAAATGTTAGAGTGCCTTAAATACGTTGTTGGACATGATTATCAGACCCTTGGGTAATAAAAATATATCCACTATCAAAACATGATCAACTAAACAAAATGGTAAAAGTTATAAAAGCGGGGAAATCTAATTTTGTTAGAAGAATTCTGGTATAAAACTATGTTATGTTTTTCACTGAAACAGAAGCGAAAATATTAGGAACCTTTTGATTTGTATGAGCAGGTCCAACATGCAATGAACCAATTTTTTCTGTAAAAGAGTTTGTTGACAATGAAATTTACTATTCAATTAATATCTGATTATTTCACAAAATATTATTGAAGTAATTTATTGCAACGGAAATGATTTTAAACATTAACATCTAATCACATTTGACTTGTTACAAACAGAAAATCTTATTCATTGCAGCAAAAATCACTGAGTTTTTTCCTATGTTTTTATAATCGTTACAATTACAAAGAAAATTCCAAAATAATAGGGGAAATTGAATGAAGCATGGAACAACATCTAATTAAACATGGAAACAAATATCTAATCAAACATGGAACTTACTTGTACTAAATAATAAAAATACAATTGATTACACTTCTAACAACGAAATTACAATTTTCCAGAAGAAAACATCATTGTTAACTTTATTTTTTATATTAACCTTCACACATGCTTCAATGTTTTGAAAACCTTGTTTTCATTAAAAATTCATTGAAATATATTTTATGATAAGACGCTATATAATAAAATCAGGAAAGAAAAAATATAAAATATATGCATTTAATTTTTAACATAAATTTGAAATTTGCATTTAAATTATAACATAAATTTAGAATTTGTATTTAAATATAATTATTTTTGATAAAAGTTTTCAATATAACTTTTATAAACTATAAACTTTAAGGTGTTTCAAATCAATTTCAAAAATTTCAGATGGTTACTTTATATAAGCACTATTAATATCAAGAAATTTCTCTTAAAAAGTTCTCTTACAAGAATTTTATTTTCTATGCGTTTATAAATCATTTCATCCTTTATATTTTTCTAAGCAAAATGTATACATATTTAAAATTGTTCACAAAAAAATTACGTAAAAAGTAAGACTAATCATCTGACTTAAAACATATACCTTTATATTTATTCTTTCAAGTCATCGATGGGACTCATGCCAACGGGAGTTGAGTTTTCGCAGCAAGCAACATACTTATTAATCATAAGTGACATTTATCGACACACCCAAACCTAATGTGATTTGTGGAGAGAATCAACTGAAATGGTTACCTACGTCGAATGAAGGTGTAGTAAAAGACTACAGAAAGATAAAGGGTTTATTTCGGAAAGTTTGAATCCCATTTGAACCAGGCTGAATATGATAAAACAACTATAAACAGCAGCTTATAAATAAATATGAAATGTTTCAATTTATATGTTTATTCAGGATAGTTGGATAAATTACATATAATTTCCTTGTAAATAATAATAGGAAGATACGTACTGAAGTTAGTGGAAGAGAAAATTTGAGTTTCTGCCTCTGTATTATAGAATTATTTTAAATCATTTTCGATTTACCACATAAGCAATAACCAACAGACAATCCATGCCACGTCAAACATTCCGAAACAGATTAATTGTCACTGTTATTACATTTTTCCTCTATTTTATGGCGATCTTCTAAAATTGTTTCTTGTGTCCTGAATACCTTTAAAAACAAATTACCCTGTTTTAAAATGAAGGAATTAAAACAAGCATAAATAATATTTAAATTGCCCTAAATAATTCCTGCATATTACGATTTAATTTTGAAGAAATTATCTCTCTGCTATCATTTCAATTGGGAAAATCACTAGATTCTCTCTTAACAAAAGCTTAGCATACAATACAGAATAAATAATTTTTTGCACTATAATTAGATGGAACCAACGCGAGAATATTGCCTAGTGAATGTCCACAGAGCAATAATTAACTATGCCAACAACCCATTACGAGTCTCTTTATATTCAATGTTTCCTATTGTTGTTTATAAAAAAGTTATAATCATTTGTGATTGATGCAACTATCTTAAATAATTATTTACTTGAACAATTGGATAAAAAAATCAATAACAACTTTTCATATATTTTTGTATTTGGAAAGTCATAATTTTGCACTTCCGGCCAGTGAAGGCAATTCCTCATATCACTCGAATATATTTTTGATTACTCTAAACATTATCTATCAATAGGTTTTTAGTCCTTTTTAAATATCTTTGAGGACCTTCAAAAAATAATAATTAATAAGCTTTTGTCATCTATCTTGCACTCCTATATTCTGAACTAATTTCGATTTTCAAGATGGCAAGGGGCTGAAGTTGATTTTTTTTCCTTATTTGTATTTCTACTTTGAATATATTTTAATTTATAATTTTCTTAATCATTTAATATAACATTCAACGGACATGAGAATGCAGTTAAATTAGATATAAAAAAATATTTATTTAAAATTGTACGAATCATGCAAACACCAGTAATGTCTGATTCCAATAAAACGTAATATAAAAGATATCCTTGATAATAATGTAAAATGTCATCATCAAATTAAGGGATAGTTATAACACCATAAGCAATACATACAACAAAATCATTCAAAACATAAATAAAACAGCATTTGAACTTTCCTTACCCTGGAAAAAATTTAAAATTCTTTAAAAAAGTATCTGTAAAATTCTCTTCCTTAATATAAGACCTATAATACCGGGAAATATCTTTACAGATTCATAGCAAAATAATTAAAAGATGAATCTATTGAGTGAAAAAATATATACATCCCGAAATGCTATGAGCATGACTATTGAATAAGAACATGACCAACGTTAGGTTTTAAGCAATACTTAGCACTGTCGGATTAAAGAAGCAAATTGTTCTAACTGGAGAACAAAATCGAATAACGGTTCAAAACAATATTTTTTTTTATTTGTAACTTGGCTAACTTGTTGTTAGTAGACAAGAGACAAAAATGTCTAAACCAGACTACTGTCGTGCCATTTTCCTTTACTGCGAGCCTGAAAAGGTCATTATCTGAAAAAAGAGTCTCTTTTCTCACGTGAGAGCACATTGCAACAAAAGACATGCCGACCTCCTGAAAACACCAAGAAAAGAACGTCTACGAATTTCGCAAGCTAAATCTGAGTCACTTATTTATGTTTTGAATGTAGCTATATAAAAATGTGACACCGGTTACTTGAATTCAATCACTTGTGGAAACGATAAATCTAAGTAAGTAAGTAATGAGTAAGTAGCTGAGTAAGTAATGCTTACAAATTTCACTTCATATTTTTATGATGTTATTCTTTAATATTATATAAATTTATTTTATAAAAACCAAAGAAAATGGCCAGTACTTTGTGATTATTTTAAGAACATTACAGAATCTTAATTTTTAATAATTAATAATTGAAGCTGGTTTATTGTAATTATTACTGGCTTTGTAATGATTAAATATTTTAAAAGATAGCTAAACTATAAATAATATTCACCAAAATAAATATATTGTTTTTAATATAAAAATTGATATTATTTTTAGAATTAAATTAAAAAACGAGCATGATATCTAAATATTTGTCGGATCTAATATGATATAAAATATCCTCATTTACATTTACTTTTTCAAAATTGGATGGACAGTGACCAAACACGTTGTGATGAAACTTTCCGGTATTAGGTAGTTAGTAGAAAATTATAACCTAATTACATTTATTAAATGACATAAGGATTGAAAATTTAGTGAAATGTAGATAGTTTTTAAAACATTTATTTTGACAAAGAAATAGATAACATCTATATTTAGTAATCGATATATAATTATATCGAAAAAGTGAAACGAAATTACTTGGGAAATGAAAGCTTGTTTTCGTTGTCGTTAATTGAATCGAGTATACAGAGAACTAGAATAGGATTTAAATGCATATTATTCCTTGAAAAAGATTTTTTTTGTTAAAATAATAGACAAATTTAGAAAACTAAACGAATTCTTACAATATTTGGCATATATTTATTCTTTTTCAAAAATAAAACCCCTTTTAATTCGAAATTACAAAGAACTCAAATATCACAAGAATAAAAAATTCTATTAAAAACAACCGTTTAATTTCCTTTTTAAAATTCTTGTTCAATGAAAAGTTTTTAACGTCATAACACCAAAAATGAGTTATATTTATTTCGTAGCTGTCATAACTTTAGATAAAGAAAAATCCATCAGTCATTGTTACCATAGCTCTTTTTTAAATGAATTTTTTGGGAAAGATGCCTTCTAGAAAAAAAATGTTAATTAGAAATTATAGATAAATAATTTAACTCAAATATCACAAGAATCAGAAATTCTATAAAAAAATGATGATTTTATTTCCCTTTTGAAATTCTTGTTGAAGGAGAAGTTTCTAACGTCATAACACCAAGCATGAGTTATATTTATTTCGTAACTGTCATAACTTTAGATAAAGAAAATATATCAGTTATTGTTACCATAGTTCTATTTTGAGTAGATTTGTTGGGAAAGATGTCTTCTAGAAAAACATTTTAATTCGATATAGATAAATAAGTAAGCTTAAATGTCACAAGAATCAAAAATTCTATTAAAAATAACGATTACGCGTTTTATTTCCCTTTTGAAATTCTTCTTGAATGAGAAGTTTCTAATGTCATAACACTAGGAATAGGTTATATTTATTTGGTAGCTTTCATATCTTTAGATAAAGAAAAAATAGTCAGAAAGCATCAGTCATTGTGACCACAGTTCTATTTTGAGTAGATTTGTTGGGAAAGATGCTTTCTACGATGATTTCTCCAGAGAAATGAGAAATTAATTAAATTACTCTTTTATGCAGGCGCTTCGAATGCTGGAAAAAAGCACAAATCTACCAGCATTTTCCGTTCTTACTATAACCGCGTCTAGGAAACCTACAGTTTTTTTTTACCATTGCAGAAAAGAGTTACAAATTATTTCTTTTCAGAATATTTTTAGAAAGGTAGAAAACTGGAAAAGGACACTATATCTGTCTTTTCTTTAAAGTAAATACTTTTATCAATATAAGTAATGTATGTTCGGATCTGGAAAAGATCTGTACCTAGAAACAAATGTTTCAAGTGGAAATAAGTAATGGTACAAAACCTTGGGATAGGATTGCATATTTCATTGAAAAATATCGAAGCTGCGTTTTATCATATATAGGGTGATCGCATGTTATTTATTCAGAAATAAATGCATAACGTAATGAGTTTTATGAAGCTTTAAAGAAATTATTACACAAAATGACTATTTTTATCGTGGATCAATAGCTAACTCCTAAATCTTTAGAGACAAACACATACTTCAAACTCCAAATGTTTAAAAGTTCAATAAACTACATTAAAAAGATATATTATTATATTTATGTCATTTGATATACTTCTAAAAATAATATTTAATTTTTTATATATTCATTGAATTAAAAACACCTAGTTACGATTACGTTCTTAATGCAATAGTATGTCAAATAAAACAACCTCACTCTTCTACAAACACTATTGAAAATTTTCTTAAACAGCATTAATAGTAAATATCGTGATATTCAGGTCATTTAATTTACTACTAAAAAAATTAAAAGTCTATTTATTGAGTCTATAGAGCCTGAAAGGAAAATTTACGAATATGCTCTTAGTATTTTAAATAAAACAATGAATATCTTCTGTAACGAAATGTGATCATATTTCGAAGCTATAATACGTTTTTAATACACTAGTATGACAAATAAAACAATATCACTCTTCTACAAACAGTATTGATGACTTTCTTAAACGATATTGATAGTATATATTATGATTTTTGACATTTAATTTACTTCCAAAAGAAATTCAGTTTATTTATAGAGTTCACCGAAACTAAAAGGAGAATTTACGAATATTGTCTTAGTATTTTATATAAAACAATGTGTCTCTTTTGTAACTATTATTGGACTTTGAAGCTATAATTTTCATTATTTTCGGTTAATAAAAGTTTTTATTATCTTCAAATATCCATTGGTTGACGGTCTAAGAAGAGTTCGTTTTTCAAATGATATAAATAATATCTTTGTATTAAATATTGTGGGAATAACTTCAAAAATATAATTCAAATTAAAAGAGACATAGTTAATTTTATACAAATTTGTAGTAATTTTTAAATAGTAAATGTATGCCTATGACTAATAGCTTAACAGCAATGTTTAATAGACAATATTTGCTTCAGATGATTACACGAAAAGAGAAAGGAATTAAATAATAACCAACTATATCTCATGCTGAAACAAGCTTGAAAGCATCTAAAATTATGATCTGTAAATAAATGATACTATTCCACTAATCAGAGGTTGACATTATATATTGCAAATAATGTTCTTCAAATTATTCAGTCTAGAAACTACTCAATTAATTTCTGCCCATTTCGTAATTTATGGCAAACTCTGATATTACAAGCAAACAAAAAAAGTAGTTTAACTTCATTGCATACATTAATAATTCTTAAACTATCAGACTGTCTCAACATAATTACACTCTTACTAAACCCTTAAAGGATACTCAAGTGAGACACAATCATGGGAATAAGACGTTGCATTTCGACAAGACAATGACTAGATTCAAAGCTCCAGTAAGTAGTTGTCTAAGACAATTTCAAATAATCATTGCAGGAGTCATTGTATCTGATCGCAGGAAGGACTTAGATAACTACTCGAAGAGGAAGTAATTGGTATGTCGTGGAAACATCATTTATTCAAAATGCTTGTTAGAAGATAATGCATATACCTTGGGTGAAATTATGACCTTCTTCGTAGTGAAGATGAATGATGGAAGATTTCTAATTTGAGAGGATGTTAGAAATTAATTGAAAAAGTATTTATTTGATACCTATTGGCTGACGTATCTCATATAAATATGAGATACATTATCTTTCTTGAGATGTAGAGCAAAAATACTTGCAGACATTCAATGATGCATACTATCATTGAATGGACCTAAAGCCATAAAATTAGCTAATAGCTGCTTTTGAAAAATAGATGCTCAGTTAAAAAGTTTTCGAAAAGTGCAACAATTTTTAAAATTAAAATTTAATTTGAATTGAAATTCTAATAAAATTCCGAAACCAAAAAATATAGACTTCGAAATTATAGACATAATGTTTTCAATTTATATCTTAAAAAAAGCTTGTTTTTTTTTCTGGAAATTAATACAAAATCCATATTTCAAAAATAACTAAAGAGTATTTTTTCGATACCTTGTTTTTATTTATTTTTAGCATTATATAAAAACTAAAAGCCACATTATCTATCAATGAATTTCTGATTGCAAGTACGTTAAATTTCTAGAAGATTTTTTTATCGTTTCTATGAAAGATAAACACAAATATATGCCAATTTCAATTAAGTATCTCTTTAGGAGGTAATCCCAATCTCTAGATTAGAATTTTTAAATCTTATACATTAAGGAGATCGAAAGTAGAATTTTTCATCGAAAATTAACAATTTTCTTTTTCTGTGTGAATTTTTATTATCTCATATACGTCGTTTAGAGAAGATATTGCCAAAAATTAACATTAGTTTCGAATTGTAGTTTTTGACAAATCTACACTTTTTTAACGATCTACAGCACTGAAAACAAATTTTTGAAAAATGTACATCTGTATATCTGTGACAAAGTTAACTGAAAAAAATGAGGTAGACTGATAAAGCTTTGTATACGATCTTTGTATCCTTTATAATTTTTTAATCACATATTGTGAAAATTCTGTTCAAAAGAAATATGTTTGTCGGGTTATTTAAATATATGTGACTCTAATAGTGTATACGCCTGTCAAAGTTTGAGTCAGATACATTAAAAAGTAGACAATCTATCGATTTGCAAGTGATTTAAAAAGGCAATGACAAATATATCAAATTTTAAATGTAATTTTGTCACAAGTGCAATTGTATATCATTTTTTTAATCAGCTTCGAGAAATGAACTTAAAACACAAATTCGATATCCAGATATTATTAAACGCAAGCCAGAGATCTATCATGAAGGAGTACACTTACAGAACTAGTAAATTGCTGATTTCATGACACAGGTTAATATTTTGTAACTGTTGTAAGGCGGCCCGCCATATTTAATAAACATTCTTACTTCTGATAGCAACCCTTCTTGCCGAACAGGGAAGGAGAACAGTTGTGAAAGGGGGAAAGAAAGGTCAGTATGAGACTGAAGAGGCGAAAGATGGTGGGATAGCTTTGTGTTTCTTTAGTTTTTTTGCTTTATGTTTGTGCTGTGCTCCGTATCTACAAATAAAAATTTGTGACTGAAATTGGATGTGATCACTGTCTCTATCACTCACAAAAAGGAATTCCCACGCACAAAGAGGTTTTTACAACTTTTGTACGTCAATGCCTTTGAGTTACACTTTTATGAGGTAACTTCATAGAATGATTTGGGAAACTATCCATTCGGTTTAACTTATAGATTATATTAGAACCGTAAGGTAAACTTAGATCCATTGCTATCACATTCAGTTAAAAATTGTTTTAAGAATAAAATGAAATAAATCTGTTAGAAAACTTAAATTATCAAAGCATTTATGTTTATAAATGTTTGTGTAAATAAGAGGTACATACAGTAATATCTAAGATGCAATTTTCATTCACTTATAGCTCACATATTCTACAAACTACGCAAAAAAATCGATTCCAGACTCGACATACCAAGAACACAGAGGCTGTCAACTTAAGACTTTCTTCAAGGACGGACATTTATTTTATCTCTCATCCAGTAAAATATGCCGACGCTAAATCCTTTAAAGGAAATTTCTGTCTAGAAAGGAACGCAGGGAAATAATACTGTATTTATGTGAATTTTAATGTATCAAACATTTTAGACCATAGATGAATAGACAACCTGTTTTGTCCATAAATGCATGAGTTGGAATATAAAGATTATATAAGTTGGTTTAATAAAGGAAATGAAATTTATTTCTGAAATATATATCTTTTTAATTGTATTTATTGTAATTATATAATGTTATTGCCGGCCTCCTAGCATAGCGATAGCGCGTCTTCTGTTTCCTCGTGATCTGGGCAGCCCGGGTTCGAATCCTGCTTTGGGCATAATTGTTCTTCTGTGTTCTATCTATAAGGTGTGTGAATGTAAAAAGGGGGTTCTGCAAGCGAATGTGATGAGTGTGTAGCAAAGTCGTACTCTTGGCCCTAGTTGGCGCTATTACAAAACAAGAGATGCTGGTTAAGCTTAAATTGCTAAATACTTCAGCGAGCTTGTCCATAGCAAGTGCCATAAGAAACGACTACAAATTGTAATTATATCCTTTAATTGTAATTATATTGTAAGAGAAACCTCAGTTGGTATTAATGAATCACGTGAATTAATAGTTCATGGTTTCTTTTCATAAAATATTGTTAAATTAGGAGCAATAATTCTAATCCAGGCTACTTAAAGAGGATTTATAACAGTTTTATTTAGATACTAATTCGTTAACGAGTTCTACCACACTCATATTTTGATACCATTTATAACATGTTGCTATTTGATTGGCAATATTTGGCAATGACTATTTTAGTTCAGTGACAACTGGTTCTGTTCTTGGTAACAATCACCACTAAAACAATAAATTCTGACATGTTCTGCAACTTTTTGTACCACGTTGCTGTAATACCCCAAAGTTTCATAAAAATTCTTTAATACTACAAACAAGTCTAAAATATATTTTTTAATTTTTCCAGCAGAATGCCTTCACTCTATTTTTCAAATAAGTTTTAAGTATTATATTTAAAGTATATCAATAATATTATGTCTAAAGAATATTAATTATGTGTCACATTCACTTCCAATAGATATTATCACGATCTATAATCATCTCCTTTATCTCATCTACCTTCATATTTTAAATATATAGTGACTGTATCAAAAGACGGTTTATTTATGCAGCTTTGGTTTTTACGTGCACATTTCTTACGGGAGAATAACATTTATGCATGCCATTTTTTCAGAAAGTATTTTTTTACAACTACATGCAGAATTGTAGATATCCTCAAACTCAATATTTATATGTTGCGATTTTCGTAATCGCTTTTCTTTATTTTTCTGAAATACTGTATATTCATCTTGTATTTAAAATTCCAAAATTAAGTCAAATTTATCCATAATTGAAAGAAAAAAAGAAATTTTTATTTCTATGATTTGTTTATTTTTTCTGACTTATATTGCATTTCTTTTAATTCGTCGATGAAATTATTTTTGCAACGTTTTTTTATGAATCTATTTTGTTAAGATGTTTCAAATTTTCTATCTTGTTTTCTTTTGTATACAAAAACTTTTATCTACCATCAAGGGATTTCAAGTTAATTTAATACATTTATCATAAGTCCAAAGCCGATAATATAAAAATTGAAATCTGTTTAAAAAAATTAAGTAAAAAGTAAATTTTTGCTCAGAAAACATTGCATTAATTGCAGTTAAAAGTTTTTATAGGACAAAAAATTAAAAAAATCGCTAACTCTTTTTCTATTCTGAGTAACTTTCCCCAATAATGCTCCAATCCTTAACTAGCGCAATATGTGGATCATTCCGAGTAGTTTATAAATCTTTTTCTTCCTCTCTTATGTATGAATAATATTTTGGTGAATTTAAATCCCAGGTAATAATTTGTAATTAATATCTACACTAAACTGAAAGGTGTTTTTTTTTCTGAAGAATTTAAATCATACCGTTATCTCTCCAATTCGCAATTATTATCTGTAAAATTTAAATACCCACTATTTTATTTTTATTGAAAAACATTCAAACAAATATTTATAGATTACATTTTGCAAGTGCGTTATTAACATACTATTTAGCAAGTTAATGCTATTTCGCAAAATCATTATTGGTATACAAGAAAACATTTTGTATGTCAAATTATAATATTTGCAAAAAATGTTTTTCAGGGAAAATATACCAAATAAATTGGTTTTACAAATGAAAATTTCGATATTTTTCTAATATATTAAGCAATAAATTTTAATATTATATAATAATTTCCGATAAGGTTAAATTATAATTTCCAACAGGTATTTCCGATATAATTTCTAGAAATAATTAAAAATAAAAACTTACTATTACTTACAACAATAATAGATATTCGATGGAAATAAATATGTTTCAAAATGAGACAATTACTTTTCTCTAAACCAAATGCTTCATTTTAGAACAACTTAATAATCAAAATATACCAAGTAAATTGATTTCACAAATAAAAAATTCGTAATTTATGTGATATATTAAGCAATAAATTTTAATATTATATTATAATTTTCAATAAGGTTATATTATAATTTCCGATAGGTATTAACGATAAAATTTCCTAAAAAAATTAAAAATAAAAATTTGCTATTTATTACAACAATAATAGATATTCAATTGCATTAAACATATTTCAAAATGAGCCAATTACTTTTTTTAAACCAAATGCTCCATCTCAGAACTACTTATTTACAACTAAAAGGTCAACAAAGAACTTATTTTAAAGATATTAAATAATATTATCTAAAATTACAACCATAAAAAGCATTTTCATAGAAAAAAAATTATATTATGTAGAAAAAAACAGCGAATTTTATTTTATTTTTAATAAAGCAATCTTATTTTTCATTCAACTATGAATATGTGCAGAAAACAACTGAGCGACGGAAATCAGTATTTCTCTAAACAAACAAACTGTTACGCAAAAACAATATCATGAAGATACGTCGAATCAGAATTTTTTAATGCGTTGAAGAGTTTATCGCCTGAAGATATATTTAATGCCTTATGAAGACGAAAATAGATGATAAACATTTTGTAATGGAGCTAATTGGCCGAAATGCTCAGTTTTAGGAAACTTTTATCGCTAAAATAAAAAAAATAATAAAAACAGAAAAAGAAAATTTGAGAATATTGAGAATTGATACGTTATCGTAATAAGTTTAAAAAGGTATTTTTCCAAACTCTTTTAAGTGACTAAAATTATTTTTAATGAATAATTTTACAATTACATTTTAATATTACTAACTGACTTAATGTTATAGTTAAATTAACGATTTTGTAATTTTCAATAAAAAAATGCATTATAATATTAAAATTAAGATTTCTAAAAAAGGAGTTTATTTAAATTTATAAAGATCGTCAACGTCGATTTAGAAATAGGGCGTAAAACTTAGGATAACCGTAAGGAATTAATTGTGGTAAGTCAAAAAGAGAAGAATTTTTGTCACTAACAACGTTTTACGCAACGAAAAATATTTATAGAATGAATTAACAAAAATATTTTTAAAAACTGAAAAACTCTCAACTATAACAAAAATAAAGCATACAATTGAAACACTGACAGCTAAGTCATATTTGTTTTTTTTTTTTTTGTGAAATGAATTTATTGTTGAGAAATGTTTTTTTAAAAGAAGAGTTATTTTTTGGGCATTTTTCAATAAGGTTTTTCAGAGAATAAATGGCCTAAATTCACGATAAATTGCAGAAAATAAATGAATGAAAATTATCTTTTCACTAATACGGAATAATTTTAAGACAAAAAATAATTTTTATAGACGTTGAATGTCCTTATAAAGCCAAACACAGCCATCTCTACATCAGCCACCCAACTATTACATTCTAAAATCACTCCTATTTTATGACTTAAATATAGTATGGGACGAAAAACTTTATTTTCATTCATGGATTTAGTGTAATAACATCTGTAAAATTCCTTAAAATTTTCGTATTAAATTATTTTCATATTATTGAATTTTCATGAGCCATTTGTCTTTCTTTTTTACCAAAATATAACTAAAATACTATTATTAATTTTAATTCCATCAATAAATGAATAATAACTAAAATTAATAATGAAATAATAATAGAGGAAAACTTGTCAACTAGTTTATGGATCAAAAATTTAATATATATATCTATTTAAAAGTTAGAAAACTGCTAAGTAATTAGTTTTGAAAAAAATCTGAATTGCTAAAGAAATTCACAACTATTAATAAAGCACACGCTTTTAAATCCTTTTAAAATCTCAATTAGCAATAATACAAGTATGTATGCACTAAAGAATTTGAGTTTTATTCATTAAAAATGATGGGAAAATGCCGAACTGCGAACGATAATCTTTCTAAATTAGTTACAACATACAAAATTATAAATAGTTTGACTTAAACTAGATTTTCAATGTTAATTTCTTTAAAAATGAATTTAAGAATTATCGGTTTAAAGTTACTTCGAAAGAAAAATTGCAAAAACGAAAGCGAAACAAAAAAAAATAGCAATTTAAATTACATCTTAAAGATGTGTATTATATATATTTCTTGAACTACTGTATTTTCAAATCCGATAAAAGTAGAGCAAAAGTCATTATAATCGTTTATCGTTTTGAAAATATTTCCTTTTTATTTCAGCAGAAATAATAATTGCAAAGATAACTTTATAAAAAAACAATTAAAGTTTTTTTTTTAACTAATAAAAAGTTACGGAAGAATATTCTTCTACAGAAAAAATATAAACAAACTAGAAAAAATAATCCGTATTTTTAATAAATACACCGTATTATAAACTATGAACAGATTTCAAAGTTTGTTATTTTCTCGGATTAATAGAGAATTATAGAATCTAAAACATGTTTCTATATTAACTAATATTATTCAGAGTACTTAAATAAAAATAAAATTTTACGACGATGTACTTTTTTTAAAAAAATTTCTTATTAAGTTTATTCATTTTAAAATCTAAACTTTATTTTACTTTTTTAAATATTTTTAATTCTAAAAAAATTGTACCCTGCGATCTATACAAAAAATAATTATAAAATTTAAATTTCAAATCATTTTTTTAATTTTATATCCAAATTATAAGTTTTGATAACAGAAACGCAAATTTCTTTAATTTATCTGAATCATAAATGATTTTTTAAAAAAATTACAATTTTAAAAAACGTCTATTTAATAATTTCTAAGGATTTTCATTTTTTTACCTATAATTTACAATATTAACGCTTGAAAATAAATATTTTCTAATTATCAAATAGGAAATAGAATAAATTTAACTACTAAACTCAACAGTTAATGTACTTTTCACTTAATAAATAACTTAACTGATATTCATTACATTTTACAAATAATTCAGAATGTAATTACATAAAGTAGAATGGCACGTAAATATAAAGATCAATCACCTGCTATTATTTAATTTAACAACATAAATAAACTGTCATTCATAAATTAAAACATTAAAGCACAGAAAAATAGCAAGCACGCATTGAAATAAAATTAAATGTCTGTCCGCTTTATTATAATTTAATTATGAGAACTTTTTTTGAAATATAATGCAATTGACGCGACTCTAAAAGATTATATTATTCATTCCTCGTTTTTAAATTAATGCGGGTCAGGAAAGTTAATTAGTTATAATTATGATACGTAAAATTTATTTTCTTTTGTTTAAAAAGTTGTTATTAAAGTTTTTACTTGCAAAATCTTAGAATTTGTTTACAAACATCACATTTGGACTCATGCCCATTCTCTAAAAACTAGCACAAAAACTTCAGAAACACAAAGTTTTCTTAACTAAACACATTTTTAACAATTTACCCTTACTACCTAATGCATCTACATTAGCAAAAACTATTTAAAAAAAGAAGCAAAAAGATTTTATTGAATAAAAAATAGTTTAATACAATTTTTTTAGATTTTAAAATTAGTAATTATATTTTAATGTATTTAACATACATTCTAATATTTATAATATATAGACAATAATCGAATTTTAAAAGGAAAAAATATAATTGCCATGTCTATGAAACATGTACATATAAACAAACTAAAAATAATTTTCAAAGTTTATCAAAACTTTTCCTAACAAGTTATATCATGCTTCCTTATAGACATTGCATCGTAATTTTGACTTTCTCCGCAACCGCAACAATGATGCGACAAAAATAAGTGAGTAAATAATAAGTAAGTAAGTGTGTGACCGACCTGAGGTCGTCAGGACCCGCCAGGGCAACAGCGTCAACAGAACCCGCTATCCGGGGACATGAATATGCTCCTCGCGAAGTCGGGGAGCTGTTCTGCCGGACTACCGGATCCGACCTGACCGAAAGAAAGGTGTCCGTTACGAGCGCCACCTAGTGAGAATTTACGGTATTTCGCGTACCCGTACACTGAATATGTACTGCCACCTGTCGGTACGAGGCATTAAGTGAGCTGCTGAGTTCTTTGGGAGGGAATGTATGGGGGAGATCCTCCGCGCAGTGTTTTCACCACCACCTGCTGATGAGGAAATTTGATGGTGGCCTCCTCATAAGCAGATTCATTCCAAAATCGATTGTCACCAGATATGTCACGTCCTTTTCCTTTCTGGTAGGGATTCTCGCCTTAATTTGGATAAGTGACTTTTAGAAATATGACGGCAAAAAAAAGAAAAAAGAAAAAGATAGAGGGTGGAAGGGAAAAAAAGAGCATATGCGAATGTTTTTGCTTCTCTGCTTTCTGTGAATGAGATAAAAAAAACTTAATAATAACAAATAAAAAAAGGGGAAAAAATTGTACAGAGCAATGCTTTTCTAGAGTTGATGCCTTTTGTAAAAAATGGTCTAAATATTTAAATAAGACTGGAATTTATATTATTTTTATTCAGGAATTTGAATGAAAATTCACAAGAAAGATAAATGAGAAACTTTATAGCCCATATTATAATACTTCATCGAGTTTTTCTTAAATTTTTATGTTCACACAAATAATTTTAAAATGAATGTTACTTCTATACTACTGATAGTTTTATTAAATATGACGAGAAAATTATTTGGTGATGATTTTGTTTTATTTTAGATTTGAAAATTCTTTTCGAGTTATTTATAGATTGAATAAAATAATTAATCTGGTTAATATTTTATAACTTATACATCATTTGAGTCTGGAATGATAGATATTGTTTATTTGAAGAAATGACATAGGCATAAGACAAGAATTAATTTTATTGCTTATATTATTTCGATTCAAAAATTTGAATGGAAATTCACAAGAAAGATAAATGAGAAACTTTATTGCTCTTATTATAATACTTCATCGAGTTATAAAATTTTTATGTTCACACAAGTAATTTTAAAAGGAATGTAATTTCTATACAGCTGATAGTTTGATTAAATATGACGAGAAAATTATTGGGTGAGGATTTTGTTTTTTTTTAGATTTGAAAATTCTTTTCGTGTTATTTATAGTTTTAATAAAACAATTAATCTGATTAATATTTTATAATTTAATTTTATTTGAGTCTGGAATGATCAGAGATTGTTTATTTGAAGAAATGACATAGGCATAAGAATAAGACAAGAATCAATTTTATTGCTTATGTTCTTTTTATTCAGGAATTTGAATGGAAATTCACAAGAAGGATAAATGAGAAACCTTATTGCGCATATTATAATACTTCAGCGACGTTTTTTTTTAATTTTTATGCTCACACAAGTAATTTAAAAATGAACATAATTTCTATACAGCTGATAGTTATATTAAAAATGACGAGAACATAATTGGGTGATGATTTTGTTTCATTTTAGATTTGCAAATTATTTATAGATCGAATAAAACAATTAATCTAATTCATAATAAGTTTTTTAAATCTCATTTCAATTTGGAATGATTAGTGATTGCTTTTTTGAAAAATTGTTGTTTTTGGTTGTTTAATTTTGGTCCAGGATTTTCGTTCATTCCTTTATAGATTGAATAAAGCAATTAATTTGATTAATATTTTATAATTTATATCTCATTTGAGTCTGGAATGATCAGAGGTGGTTTATTTGAAGAAATGTCATAGACATAAGAATAGGACAAGAATTAATTTAATTGCTTATAATATTTTTATGCAGGAATTTGAATAAAAATTCACAAGAAAAATAAATGAGAAACTTTATTGCCCCTATTATAATACTTCATCGAGTTTTTCTTAAATTTTTATGTTCACACAAATAATTTTAAAATGAATGTAATTTCTGTACTGCTGTTAGTTTTATTAAATATGACGAGAAAATTATTTGGTGATGATTTTGTTTTATTTTAGATTTGAAAATTCTTTTCGAGTTATTTATAGATTGAAAAAAAAATTAAATCTGATTAATATTTTATAATTTAAATCACATTTGAATCTGGAATGATCAGAGATTGTTTATTTGAAGAAATATCATAGGCAGAAGAATAAGAAAAAAATAATTTTATTGCTTATATTATTTTTATTCAAAAATTTGAGTAAAAATTCACAAGAAAGATAAATGATAAACTTTATTGCCCCTAATATCATATTTCATCTAGTTTTTCTTAAGTTTTTATGTTCACACAAATAATTTTTTTAATGAATGTAATTTCTGTACAGCTGATAGTTTTATTAAATATGATGAGAAAATTATATTTGGTGATAATTTTATTTTATTTTAGATTTGAAAATTCTTTTCAGGTTATTTACAAATAGAATAAAATAATTAATCTGATTAATATTTTATAATTTAAATCTCATCTGAATTTGGAATGATCAGAGATTATTTATTTGAAGAAATTTCATAGTTATAAGAATAAGACAAGAATTAATTTTGTTGTTTATATTATTTGAATGGAAATTCACAAGAAAGTTAAATGAGAAGCCTTATTGCCCATATTATAACACTTCATCGAGTTTTTCTTAAATTTTTATGTAATTTCTATACTGCTGATAGTTTTATTAAATATGACAAGAAAATATATGGGGGATGATTTTGTTTTATTTTAGATTTGAAAATTCTTTTCATGTTATTTTTAGATTGAATAAAAAAAATCATCCGATTAAAATTTTATAATATATATCTCACTTCAGTCTGGAATGATCAGAGACTGTTTATTTGAAGAAATGCCATAGGCATAAGAATAAGACAAGAATTAATTGTATTGCTTATATGATTTTTATTCAGGAATTTGAATGGAAATTCCCAAGAAGATAAAGGAGAAACTTTATTGTCCATAATATAATACTTCATCGAGTTTTTCTTAAATTTTTATGTTCACTCAAGTAATTTAAAAATGAATGTAATTTCTCTACTGCTGATAGTTGTATTAAAAATGACGAGAAAATTATTGGGTGATGATTTTGTTTTATTTTAGATTTGAAAACTCTTTTCATGTTATTTTTAGATTGAAAAAAGCAATTAATCTGATTAATATTTTATAATTTAATTTTATTTGAGTCTGGAATGGTCAGAGATTGTTTGTTTGAAGAAATGACATAGGCATAAGAATAAGACAAGAATTAATTTTATTGCTTATATTATTTTTATTCGGGAATTTGAATAAAATCTCTCGAGAAAGATAAATGAGAAACTTTTTTACCCGTAATAACATACTTAATATAGTTTTTCTTGGATTTTTAAGTTTACACAAATAATTTTAAAATAAATGTAACTTCTATATTGCTAATAGTTTTAATAAATATTATTAGAAAATTATTGGGTTATGATTTTATTTTGTTTCAGATTTGGAAGTTCTTTTCAAATTATTTATAGATTGAATAAAACAGTTAATTACATTAATATTAAATTATTTAAATATCTTTTCAAGCTGGAATGATCAGTGACTGCTTATTTGAAAAATTGTTGTTTTTGGTTGTTTAGTTTTGGCATAGGAATTTCGTACATAAAAAAAGAACATTCCTGTTTTTGTGAATAAATATATATATATTCATGTTGAAGAGCTATTGTAAGAAATATCCATGAATACTTTCTTTTTGTTATAAACTTTTGAAGTGGTTAGTTTCATATTTTATTAATTTCTGATTGCTTTGTAGCCGCTGAAAATTCTTTTGATTAATCTTTTTCCATCCTTTAATTCCTATCTTATATTCTTATATTCTTAATAATATCATTCGTAAACGATATTCCTAATATGCCATGCAACTGTGATATTTTTTTTATATTTTTTCACTTTTGAATATCATAATTTTTTGTTTAAAAAAAGACATTTAGAGAAACATTTCATCTAAATGAAAATATGCTAACAATAAAGAAAAAATATATATCATATGATAAAAAAAGAGCAATATCCAGTGGCATTTCTTCAACATTGAAAAATCATTTATATGTTTTATAACAACATTTATTTCAAAATTTTCAGAAATAATTATAAAATTTTTCTATAAACTATTATTACGATATGTTTTATAATAGAGTTTTTTTCTAAATATTCAGAAACAAGTATTATTTTTTTGGATAAACCATCACTGCGTTACATTTTATAATAAAGGTTATTTCTAACTATTTAGAAATAAGTATTCAATTTTTAAATAAGCCATTATTACGAAGTATTTTGTAATAATTTCTAAATATTCAGAAATAAGTATTAAGTTTTTGGATAAGCTATTATTGCAATTATGTTTTGTAATATTTATTTTTAAATATTCTCAAAAAGTATAAAATCTTTGGATAAGTTATTTTTGCATCATGCTTCATAATATTTATTTCTAAATATTCAGAAATAAGTATTAAATTTTTGGATCAACCATTATTGCAATTATATTTTATAATATATATTTCTAAACATTCAGAAAAAGGGTAAAATTTTTGAATAAGCTATTATTGCATTATGCTGTATAATATTTATTTCTGGATATTCAGAAATAGGTATTGAATTTTTGGATAAGACATTCATAAGTGAATTAAAAAATGCATAAATAATATTTATGTTTTCGAATTCCAATTCTATCAAGTTAGTCAAATATTCTTTTAACCAAATTATTGTTTTTTTTATTAAACATTTTCCAAAATGTTTAACTTTGATAGTTGTGAATTCCATACAAATATATAGAATTCATGTCTTGGAAAAATTAAGTCTAATTTAAAAATTATAACTAACAAATTAATTTTGATTTTATTGCTTTTATAAATTTAATGTCAATATTAGAAAGTAAATTGATCAAATTTAAAAAAAACACTTATTTAAATTTGATTTTTTCTATAAAATCAAAATATTTAATCACATTAGTTTTACACAATCGATTCTTGATAAATGTAATAAATTTCAAAAACAGCTTCGTTACAAGAATAAAATATTTTCTGTAAATCCTCATCTTTTATCCAAAACATCTTTAAATAACAATCTTAAGCTAAGTGCTTCCTACATTTTACCAACCAAACATTAGCCCCAAAACATAAAGCACCTAAAGTCTAGTATCATTCTTATGAATCAAGGCTGGGGAAGGTTTTTTTCCAGGAACTGTAGTTTCCAACTTTTCAACACTCCAGTAAAAAAAATAGTTACAATCGATCGAAAGAATTGAATTTATTACCTTAAAGCACGCTATTATTCATACGAATAATAAGAAAATATATGTCCTGTTATCGTTACATCATTAAGGAACGTTTGGTGAAACTAAAATGGAAAAATTGTCGGACAAAACAAGTAATTCCCTCTATATTACAGAGATAATTTTGCTTTGAAAACGAAAAAGCAATAATAAATAATGCAAAAAAAAATCTCTGGTAGAAAGTTCCAAACAAAAATTTATTGAATTAAAAATTAAAAGAAACGAACAAAGGTACAAAAAAGCATTAAAAAGGAAGTAAACATAAATAATATTGTGCAATAATAAATATATTCGTAATATAATATTATTGAATATAAAATAAGGTTATATAAAATGCTATAATATTGTGAAATATTTTGTAACTGCATGTACCTAGAAATAATGGTTTGGTCAAAATATTTCAAACAAATATACTTCTTAAAATTAGTTTAGTTAGTTCTTAAATATTAGTTAACTTAAGATTTAACTGTATTAAGAATTTAACTATTAGTTAACTATTTCCAGAAGTTAACTATTAATTTGTTATTCTATTTAACTATTTTAAGAAATTAACCATTAGTGAACTACTTTAAAAATTAACTATTAAATTGCTATTTTAGTTAACTATTAAGATTAGTTAACTACTGATTAAATACTGATTAACTTCTTAAAATTAAACAGATAAATGATAAAGTTGTTAGCCAAATTAAGTATTTAAGGAACTGTTAAAAGGTATTATAATTTTTTTAACTCATGAACTATCATTAAAATCAAGTAGTTTAGTAATAAATAGAGAAGGATGTTAATTAACATTTATATAGAGCATAGTGCTAGAATAGAATTTAATTTATTTTTTATTTATTGAAAAATAAAATTAAATTTCAATATTCGGAGAAAGAAGTCTTATAATGCCACTAATTAACTCATATTTACATACATACCATATTCAATTTTTAACGCATATTTCCATTCATGGAATATCATATACAAATACATTTGGTTAATTTAAGTTAGTCTTAGTAGAAATCCATCATGTTTATTTGATGTGCATAAATCAAAAATACGACTAACTGATTTCATATATATATTTAGGAATAAAATAAATTGTAATGCTTGGTAAAAAATTCTTAAATTCTTGCATTTTATTTTAATGATTAAACATCAGATAAGTCGAAATTCTACAAATGAATCGCTACAAAATTTGATATATCAGATTTTACATTACTTCTTTTTTAGCTACAAAATTTGCTCGACTATTAAAAATCAAAAACTAATTAGAAATTCTAAATTTATCATTCATTCTTATCAGAAGTTGACTTTATTTTTCCGAAAATTTTTCTCAGTCATTAAATTTTAATGAGGATAGATAGCAAATATTTTAGTCATTTATAATGTATCTCATTTTTTAGAAACGCTATTAAACGAATCTCACGTTCAGAATTAGACTACATCTTCTTTCCCTCGCATTTATTACCATATCAAACCCATTTCATTGCTTTAACATTCTTTTAATGTGTCCTAGGGTTTCGGAAAATCATTAAGAGGTAGTTTTATAGAGCTATTTTAATAATCTTGAAACGTGAACATCGCCAATGCCTTTTCCATTAATTACCCACATAAAATAAATCTCAAATGTTACTTGCCACAGAGAATAAATTTTATGAAAAGTAATTCAATCCTTTTAAAGAAACTCCGTAGTGGCAGTGAATAAATATGGACGTGACTTACTTTACTGGTGAATGCATTTTATGATTAACTCATTGGAAAATGAAACATCAAAATAAGCAATTGAATAACTTGGAAGTATGTACTGGTATATTCAATGTTTGCATACAAGGCTACTTTACTTCCAATAGTTTATAAAATTACCGCTTCTTTCAGAATTTATAGTATAATGTTCTAAAGAAAACTGTATGCATGTTTCAAATCTGCATTAAGCGAATTGATTTTTTACGTTTATTTCAAAATCAATCAGGAATTGGAGCTTTCAAAGAATCATGCATGTAAATTGAATCTTAATAAGTGGGTAATTAGATAGCATTTTTAAGTATTTTTCTGCAGTTTTTTTTTATTTTCAAAGAAAAAAATATAAGAATAAGACATCATCCAGTTCTCTCTATTTTACTCTCCATACTTGATTTTTTTTTTGCAAATTTATTTTTAAATCAAAAAATAAAGAAGAATGGCTTCTCATTTCTTCTAGATATATGCTTAGAAAGAAAATATATTTATAAAATTTTAATATTTTTTAACCTCAAATATTACAAAAAAGAAATTTCATTTAATCAAAAAAAATATTTTGTAAAATGTTTTTGAATAACTAATGAATTTTAAAATGCTTGCTGTTACCTGTAGCTAAAATATGTTAATAAAGAATATAAAGTGTTTCATGGATTCAGATTTTGCTATAACCCTGGTAACTCACTATATTGTATAATATCGCGTAATTTGAAAATAAAAATTACTGTGCAATTTTGTTTTATATTATTCAAATAATGTATAACTTCATTACAACTGAAATATTGAATGCACGTTTGATTTTTATACTAGTAATTTGACATTGAATCAATATATTTGTAGTAAATTATATTAAAAGCCGAAACTTTGATTTAAAATATATTTTAGGTATTTGTTTCAAGGTGGTATTCAGTACTTAATGTAAATCGAAAGTTTGAGCTAATAATCAAAAAATTATTTTTTAATGCGAATTGTTATTCTTTTGAAAACATTAATTCTTCTGAATTTTTATTGTAAACTTATCATTTGATGAAATACAGTTGTATTAAATTATAATAATGTGATTCAGATAATATGAACTAATGACAGACTGTTTCAATAGAAAATATAATAACTAACAATATAACAGAAAATCTGTCAAATAGAGTAACTGAAAATTATCATATCATTAACCAAACAAATATCTGGCATTCTGTTTGCTGAACCAAGCTGAAAGCAGAGTTTAATAATCAGATTTTAACTACACATTATTCAGGCTCTAATAATTAATAGGAATCATTAATTTAATAAAAGTATATCACTGTTTTCTTTGAGATGAATAGAAATATATTTTAAAATCTGAATTTTTTCTCCAAATGTATGAGTTTTTTTAAATATTTTATTGAACATTTATTTTGGATTAGACATGACGATGCAGAAAAAAATTAAATAAAACCACAAGATTTTTTCAAGACAGAGAGGAGAATTTCCTACATAGAAAGAATAATAATTTTTACCACACTGTTCTTGTGTTAATATCATATGCATATAGTCACAACATTTATTCAATATAAATGTATGGGTATTCAATCCTATTTATTGTTTATTTGCATAAATCTGATATAAATGTATGGATATTCAATTCTATTTATTGTTTATTTGCATAAATCTGATATAAATGTATGGATATTCAATCCTATTTATCGTTTATTTGCATAAGTCTGATATAAATGTAGGGATATTCAATCCTATTTATCGTTTATTTGCATAAGTCTGATATAAA
>JAOUZG010009736.1:817438-864157 GCA_026289955.1 Argiope argentata
GAATATTCATTTTTCTTGTGCTTTAATAATATTTCCCGAACAAAATGTACAAAGAAACTAATTTTCAACTTAATTTCTAAGATAAATATCCACCGCATTCATTGTCTGATTAATGATCTTTAGGAAGAATATTCCATACAAAAGTAGACAATGTACAAAATTAATTTTCCCAGAAAATAAAATGAGCAACGGCAGTACAGAAATTTAAAAACGCAAAGGGTAAAATGCAATTAAAAGTAAATGATTACGAACAATTCTTTAAAAATTACTTTTATTAAAATAAAAATTATAAAAAGATTTCGTTTTCAAGAGAAGAGAAAACAAATTAAAGATTTTAAGTTTATGTTCTCCTGAAGTTTTTTGGTGAAATAAGGAAGAACAAGAAAACTTTTGTTTGAAATCAGAAGAAGAAATGGTTTCCTTATTCTGTTTTATTTCCAACTATTAATCAAATTCATTCGCAGCTGACAAAAATATATTAAAAGCAATTGTGTCAATAAAAAATCTTAAAAAATAAATAACTCTTCACTAATAATTCGATTAAATTTGGTTAGTGTATTAAAATTTAATCTTTCATTTGATAATTCGCGTCAAATGAAACTAAATAGGCTTATTTATACAAACATCAAGGATCATATTCTACAGGATTTAATCATTCTCAATAACATTGTTAAAATATTATTTCATCTTCAATATTGTAGGAGTGTTTCTTTGATGTTGCAGATAATTTATTTTCCTTCAAACTTGCATATTTTACTCTCTTTTTTTTTAAAAAAAATCTTGATTGGTTCATTAGATGGCACTTATCTGCAAAATAAATAAAATTTAATTCTTTGGCACTAATATTTGTTGGTGATAAATAAAAGAGACCAAATTAATCGATACTTAAAATGGTAATTAGTCTTCTCTCATTCCAATTGTAAGCATTACAGTGTAAAGAAAACGGGAGCTTGTATTTTTTTTAATAACGTACATTTTAATTTACCGATAATGTTTTTTATTTGACATTTTTCATAATCTAATTATGAAACTTCAATTAATTAACTTTGTTGATCCACAAACCTCAAATAAACGTCAACTATACATTTTATTCCATTTGGTAGGCATATAATATAGTTTCGTCATTGTTATTTTTAACATTTATTTTTAATTTGAACGTTCATTAGTTATCTTACTTTCGGCGTTTGGGTTACATTTCCACCACCTAATAAATATCATTTTGTTATTAATTACTACAAGAAATAATAATTGAAGACCCAGATATACTGATTTCCAAATCATTCCTAATCTTTTAAAATGAACTCATTTCCCTAATTCAAAGATAATGCCAGTTGCAGCAAATGATATAGAAACAAAACAAATATCATTTATTCCTAAAGCCTATTTATTAAACAAAAGATAAATCACAAAAAATGATAGTCTTTGCATTATACCATTGATACAAATTACAGTTTTTGCTCCCTGGAATATTTGTTTTAAAAAAATGTCTATTTTATAAAAGTTTTATTGTATGATGACAAATACATAGTATGTCTTCAATACTATCGAATACAGTTCATACAGGGTTTTAAGCTTATTGAGTATTGAACTGATCGTGTGGAAGGGTATTCCACACAATAGGCAATGTTCCCTGAATTATCGGCACACATGGGTTGGATGCAACCAATCAGTCAAGCATGTTGCACACATAATATATCGTATTTAAGTGAGTTGAGAATGCTGGGCATTCTATGATATCCTTCGATAGATGGTTACACTTTCCAGTGATATTATTGGATTGAAGATGTTCATTTATTATGATTATGCATTGAGATTAGGCGTTACCATTCCTAAACACAAATCTTGCGCCCATGGTACCCTTAAACAAACGCATATGTTTTCTACTATGACATTTCGATAAATCTGGACTGTCATGGTTCCAATATGAGAAAGCAGATCTGTTCTAGAGCTTAAAATGAGAAATTCATCACCACCAAAACGGTGTTCAATAAAGTTATCTTGGTAGTAATGAGTACCTGGCGTTCCCCATTTTAAAATCCAATGTGCATAATTTTGCAATCCAAAATAGGACTCATTGGAAAGCTTTAGACAAGTTTACCATGACGATGTCCACATTATCCACGCCAATTATTGGCTACAATTAGTTGTCTTGAGCCAAATACATATGGCAGGTCTGTTATCATATAAACCAGTATATCTCAAATGTCTGAACTTCGTTTGCCTTGAAATTCTCTTATCGAGACTGAAGATAACTGATGAAACAGGTGCGACAATGTGCTTCGTCAGCTACTTTTGAAAGTTCGATACTTTTCCGTATCTAACTTTCAAAGAAAAATCGCCAAAGAAATTTGGTGCAATTCTACATTATTTGGCAATTTTTCGTTTTAAAATCACTGTAAGAAATTCGGTGGAATTCTGCAATATTTGCCGATTTTTCGTTGCCTCTCGGCTAACGAAAAAGTACCGACAGTTACTGCCAAATATTAGTTGTCATTCGGCATTGCGATTTTGTGTGCGATGGTATAAACTTAGTAACTCATAAACTCGATGAATTTAAAATAATGAAGTCCAGTTCTTGAGATTAGACTAAAACTGTAGTTTCAAACCAAATGCTTGAATCAAAAGGCAAAATAAACGCTCAAAATGCATATTCTAGCTGCAGAATTAGTAAATATATTCAATTCAAATATTTATATTTCGTAGCTATCTTGCTCCAATGTTATTGAAGATATTCAGTGTATTCCCAGGATTCTCTATTTTATTATAAGGTAGGATGATAAGGCCCTAATAAGAGAGGATTCAGGAAATTTCAAATAGTCAACTCCCGTTGCTCTATTAACACATAAGAAACAATATCTTATTTTACAACATCAAATTAACTATTTTTGTCCATTTTCATAATACCATTCTGTGTAGTTATATTATAACATAATTGAAATCCTGATAATATTAATAAAATTATAAATTTCATACCAGTAATGCATTATATATTATTTGTTTATAATTTATGGTACAAGGGATGGTAGTTTACAGCTTGAAGATGTGTAAATCTTTACAGATTGAACTCCAACTTATGAATAACAAATAATGCCCTGCATATCATAATATAATTACCATTAGTAAAAGAAAAATCTTTTTAGATAAAGAATAAGGTTTTCCAAAAATTTAATTTTTTACAAAATAAATAAATGAATAAATAAAATGAAATGAAAGAAAGCTAAACTCGAAAACGAAGCCTAATTGATAAACAACAAATAAATAAATATCCAATGTATACTGCTTAATTTGTTGTATACTGTATTGTTCTTAATTTGTTGCATACCGTGTTGCACTTAATCTGTTGTATACCGTGTTGCACTTAATTTGTTGTATACTGTATTGTACTTAATTTGCTGTATACTGCGTTATGCTTAATTTGCTTAATACTGTGTTGTATTTAATTTCATACTGTGTTGTACTTAATTTGTTGTATACCGTGTTGTATTGAATTTAATACTGTGTTGTACTTAATTTGTTCTATATCGTGTTGTATTTAATTTGTTGTATACTATTGTTGTATACCCAGTGTATACTTAAAAATTTTCTATAACACCTCTGCTTACACTAAGAGTAAAATTCGTGATTTATGATTCTCTAGACTCAATGATGAGTAAAAGTTTATGAATTATAAAAGTTACATAAAAACAGAAAAATGGAAGATGAAGGATTATTATGTTATGATGCTTCTACCTGGGGTTTATGCTTTCCTTTTTATCGTTTTTTTCCAAATAATTCCCCATAGATCTTATAAAATCTCATGATAAAACTTCTTGACAGTTGTAAAACTAGTTTAATGCATTTTTGCGTACAATAAAGTATAAAGCATTTTCTTCGAAAGGATCTAAAATTCATCATTTACCACAACAGAAACACCAAAACATATTAAGATTAAGTATATGTTTCATAAATTTTTATCAAAGCAGTATGGTGTTAAATTTTGGCTCTGAAAATTCTCGATTTACTTTTAAAGGCTTAATCAATCAACTAAAGCTTCTTAATAAAATACAATATCCCAAAAAAACTATGAGAAACAGGCATGATAAAAATAAGAGGCCTTTTGATGTAAAAGCTAACTTTGTTTTGTTTCTTTCTGCCGATTGTTAATCTTACACTGTTTCATCAATTATGTTCAAAAACGACAGCCGTCGAAAAATGACGGAGGAAGCAATCGTTACCAAGGAAGATAAATGACGCTGTCGAATAAAAGTTTTTAAAATTATTATTTTTTCTTCTTAAAAGCAGTTTTCCTATCACTTAAATCAAAGCAAAATTAAATATCTGTTTTTTTAAACCATGATAGAGTTATACTTGTTAAGAAACTGTGTCACTTTTTTTATTAAATAAAATACCCTAAAAGACTCAGACCAAATACCAGTATATAAATACATAAAAAAGAAAAGAGATTATATTTATCATATTTGAAGTATATAATTTCTATGATAGGAGATGTCTAAAATCCATTTTTCATGAATGTAGTTGTTGTTTTTCGAAGTGTATATAAGATAGGTTGCAAGATGGTATGTGAAACATGACAATTTTTACTGGATTTTGTATCAAAATTGTTGGAAAGAAGCCATTTGTCAGTATACAACTTTCAAATTTCAACATCAAGCAAAAAAAATGACAATAGTTTTTTTTATAGAACTTGAAAAAAAATTGGCAAAAATTTAACTTTATCAATGAGGATATTAAAGGGAGAATACCTTCATATCGGAATAATAGTCGTGTTTTTAATCTTCATGGTGCAATAATTTCATATTCAATAAGGCATTTATCTAAATATTAAAAACATGAAACTATATTAGTTTTTAAACCAGTCTCTTTAATATATGAAATTCTTATATATTTAGCTGCTTAATTAATATTAATTATAATTTATATTGTAAATTATTTATAAGAAAATGTATATACTGGAATGCTCTTACATTTTTTTTTATTTGCTCAATTTCGAATCAAATTTAGTTATATATCATGCCTTTTCCCTTTTTATGTGAATATATCCCTCATAATATTTAGTGTTATTAAATCTTGATCTTTTGAATCATAACTAAAATACAATTAAAAATTGCATAATTTGTTTCCTTATTTCAATTTAAAATTATTTACATAAAATGTTGTAGCATTTTATTTCGTGTGTATATCTCCTCAATAACAAAAACTAATTTTTTTAATAAATCATAAGTAAAATACATTTATATGCTATGTAATTTATTTTATTCTAATTCAAATTTTATTAAATGAAAATGATAATTCTTCTGTTTAGTCATATCTAAAACTAAAAAAAATGAGTTGTTGCTGTTTTTAGGCTGGAAAACCATAAAACCGAAAGAAAATTGAAAAAAATATGCAATAAACATAAAATGATTCTTAATAAATATGTTTATGCAAGTGTAACGGTTAAAGATCGCGATACGAGCCCGCGACGCTAGGGCCTCTAGCCAAGTAACATGACCATAATACAAAAGTCGACTTCAGTACCGTAGATGTTATCTGGGTACAAAAACGATAATTCTTTATTTTAAAGGAAATATTTTTATCGTCCGCTTTTCATTTTCAATATTTAATCCAAATAATAATGTCTTTACGCTTTTAATATCCATTAGTAACGAGCTTTTTTCTCATAGCTTAACTTTTCAGTTTAGCTTTATATAAACTTCCTTCACCATTTAAGTTAAATAATATGATTTTTTTTCAAAAATCATTTAACAAATGAAATGACTTTCTTTTCTGTCAAGATGTAATAAAAGAAATGATTAATAAAAAACAGATTGCGACAAGTAATACCAACGTGTTCCATCAAACATCAAACTGCCCTTTGTGTTTCAACAGAAGTACAAAAGGCAAACATTGATAAAGCAGAGGATTTACTTCATACATATTTAATGTCTTGGATTTCTTAACTCATTTTTTCATGTAATCCCCAGAATGATCAACGTAAATGTGCTTGTAATCAGCTTGTTAAAATTTTCATTGCTATACCACTAAAAAAATACACACAATGTATAACTAAAACTTCCTATTACAAATAGCATTTATTGAATTGCGTGTTTATGAATATAATATGTTTATAACTGATCTTCCAACTCTCGAAGGGAAGTTAGGAGAAATAAATACTAGGCCATCAAAATAATTCCAAAACAATCCTTCGAACCATGTAATAATGTTATTATAGCTTATAAGATATGAGCCTGAAGTTTGGAGAGAGGAATTAAAATCTGTACCTGGAGATAAAAATATAAATATTTGAATTGGAAAAATTTGCTTTGTTGTTGTTACTTATGACACTTGCCTATGCACAAGCTCCCCGCTGATACAGCAGCAGATTTAAACCGAAAGAAGAGTCTCTTGTTTTTGATGTAGCGCCAACTAGGGCCAAGAGTACGACTTAGCTACACACTCACCACATTTGCTTGCACAGCCCCTTTTCGCAAGAGGCCACAATTAAACAGCTCACAGATAGCACACAGAAGAATAACCGAATGCCCGAACTGGGACTCGCAGAACGCAAGGAAGAGGCGCTACCTCTGTGCCAGAAAGCCGGCAATTTTGCCTTAGAAAAACAATATAAATGACATTAATGCCATAAACCAAGGCCTTTAAAATTAAAAAATAAATAAATAAATAAATGTTCTTTTTAGAGAAAATTATGTTTTCCTTTTTTACTACAGAATTTCGATAGAAATAAATTCATTTGGAGTGGGGGAAAATATGTAAAAAAATGTAATTAGCTTTAGATAATGGATATAAAAATAAAAAAACCAAATGCCTGAACCCTTGCTTGCTTTTCTTAAAGTTATATGTAATCAAGACGTCACACATCGAAAAAAAAACCTTTCTGACAAATGGTGAAGAAATGCAAAATGCTCCATACGCTTAGTCTATTATTTACTTTCCTTAATACAAATTATACAAGGAAAAATTATTGCTTTCCTCAAAACAACTCGTATTCAGTATTTTGACGAATTTCCAAGTTTGAATTATCTAACTCCACCCATTGCGTCAAAAAAATACTTTTTTTTTTAATTATGCCTATCTATGAGTGCATGTTTGTTAACCAGATAGTTCAAAAGTGTTTTGTGCTTAAAGTATGAAATTTGGTATAACGTTGTAGCAAGAAGTTTGTAGATATATATCAGATTTTGAATAAAATTCATTCAGAGAAAATGTATCTGTATGTTGTTCATAATTAAACTTAACAGCAACTACAAAATAAAGAGAGATGGACAGAAAAAACTTTGTACACAAATTTAAGGCATCTATAAGGTATAAGAAAACAAATATGACATCGATTGACTGTTTACAAGTTTTCATAAGCATATAAAAAATTTAATTTCTTTCATTTTCAAAAATGTAATTGCATTTACATGCATTTATAAGCATGTAAATTCAATGAAAGTTTCTTGTGGTCATGTGACTATAATTGCAATTTCGTATCAAACCTTGATATATCTTTCGACATCATCTAAAATACACATTTTGTTTCTTTGTCTTTGTCTAATAACTGCTTTCCAGCAATTAATTTTTTAAAAAATGTCAAAATTTGCATTCATTTTAGCATTCGCATTCTTTTAGCTACTTTTCACATCATGCTACAAATTTCGCTATTCTTTTTAGCAATCGTCTGTAAATGGTATGAAGCTAAGAATACACATTTTTAGAGAGTATAAGTGAAAATGAGGATGCAATTTCAACTGATATTTTGGATAAATTTTTGTTATGTAATTAAATGTTCATCAGATAACTAAGAAATTGTAAATATTATCAATAGCCTATTCTCATAGTTGTCATCTTGAAAGATTGTAACTAAAAAACACTTTTAATATACTGAAATTTGTTTTTATTTCCAAATAGACTTGGTTTAATGTGGTTGCCGCATAATCACCGCATGTAAATAATGATGGTGAAATCATTAATCTTCATAAAATCTTCCAAATTTATACAGATTTCAGCCAATAAATACAAAGGGGCATTATGGTTATCTATACTAACTCTCTATACCTACTCTAATATTCAATATATCTTTTTTACCATTTTAGATACGCTTATGTTTGGACAAATAACCTTAAAATGATTTCACTTGTGTGTGTGTGTGTTTTCATTTTTATTTTAATAATTAAAAATATTTAATTTTATGAGAAATCGTAAAAATTGTGCGACATCTTTAAAACATATCCTCAAATTCATGTAAGTAATTTTTAAAATCATTTATTGTTATTAAGAATTTAATAATAAAAGGAAATGTCCAAATCTCAGGCGAATACAAACTGATACGCATCCTTATCAAACAAATACACAACAAATACACAATATCACATTTCGATATTTTAAATGAACTTTAAAATTATTATTAAGTTATTCTATAAGTTAATTTATATATATTTAGATTCTAATAAACATATATTATTTACAGGAAAGTTCAAAAGAAGAAATATTTCCAAGATTTTTGCAGCAGTTACTTAGCAGCATCCTGTTAAAAAAATTGAAGTTACTGAATTTTGTAGCTTGTTAAAGCAATAAATAATATTTCATTCATTATTTACCTCAAATATAAATGTAAACATAATTCAAAACTGAGCTCAAATATAAATGAAAACATTATTATTATTATTAAGCACAAATCTTCATGGTGTACAATTTCCATACGTAAAATATCATTTAAATATAAAGAAAACAAGGGCCCGGATTCACAAGAGATTGGGAACTGGATAGCAATAAAAAATGGATTTATAAGATTTGAAGAAAAAAAGATTTACAAGGAACGAACAATATACGAATGGAAAGAAACGAAAATCGGTTTTAAAAGGTTTACGAACAAAAGATATTCAAGTATGACTCAAAGAAATAAAATCCAGCTTTACAAGATTTACGAAGAAGAGATTTTAAGTATGACTCGGGAGATAGAAAAACCGATTTTACAAGATTTACTAAGCTAAGATATTTAGATATAACTCGAATAAAAACAAGAACAGGATTAATATATCTAATATTTGCATGGGATAGATAAAACTGGATTAATAGAATAAGAAAAGTGCAGTGATCAATAATGAATCATAAGTTACGTACAGAACACAATAAATGCTATCTTTTAAAAAGTTTTTTTTATCATATATAACTTAAATTTAATAGAAGAAGAAAAATTTCTAGTCATTCCACTGAATTATATGGGCCGCGGTGGCATGGTGGTAATGGAATGGCTCATGAAACCTAGGACTTCAGTTTCGAGACATGATTCCATCAAAGAATCTTTGTTGCACGACGGAGGTCTGTTACACGTTAAATCCATCAGAGTCAAACATCCTCTCGCCGGTGTTGAGTGGTGTGAAGAGGGGGTTGCAAGCTCGGGTATCGTCCTCATCACCTGACTGCGGTTCAAAACCCAAATTAGACCTAGTGCTGCTGGTGCGGCAGAAGAGAGTATCGCCCCATTTTCTCCAAGGATAATTAGCGCCAAATATGGCAATCCGATGTTGTCGTTGGAGGATATCTTCCTCCTGCTAGAGTGCGGTTAGTTGGCGATTTAGAAAAGTGCGCCAAGGTGGAAATGTTCTCTATTGATCAATCGTGCTGCTTTACAATGGAATGATAATATAAATAAATTAAATGATGGGATTACGTGTAAACTATCTATGGTACCATTTATCGAGGAAAATCCAATATTTATAGTTGAGGAATACGTGAATGGCAAAAATGTGTTCCTGATTATCCAAAATGTAATGAAAATGTTGCATTTTCAGCAATATCGAAAATTAATTTAATCCGTAAAAACGGCTATATAAAAATATCAAAATTAAAGAGAACATGCATTTTTTAGAAAAGAAAAACAAATGTTAATACTCACGTAAAACTTCACTAGACATCTAAATATCCAGACAACATATAGTCTAATGTTATCTACACACACAACACATATATAACAAACTTAAGAAAATCTGCTCAGAATTCCATTTCTGTTCTGAACTTCTTTTATATACCTTTCCATGAAATTTTACATTTGCATATGCTAATATTTGCTCTTAAGAAGTACTTTTTTGTTGCAAGACATAAAATACGGTTTAAAAATACTTCACGCGATCTATAAAAAGTTTCCATTATAAAATATTGCCCATAAACTTTAAAAATACATGACTGTTTTATTCTGTAAATTTACATCGTGAATGTAATCATTTATTTCATGACTAAAAATAACCAAAACGAGTTATCAACTATTAGTTTTGTTGTTGCACATCATTTATGGGTAAAATCATTGGACCAATGTTTGCTTTATATGAAAAAAAATTCATCATCTTCTACAGCTGTTAGAATTTAAATACCCATTCCCCCCCTCTTAGTGAAGAAGTGAAAAAAATATAAAATCTTATTTAGAATTAATGGAATATCAAATAACTCTCTCTGATTGAACAATCCACTAATCAATACGCTTTAGGGAGCTATTGAAATTGGCTAACTCATAACATTGGAATTGAAAGTAGTTGTATTTTTAAGATAGAAATTAGTAACATTGTTGAAAAAATATTTGGAATACCAAACTACACTCTATAACAAACAAAAAAACCGACGCACCAAGAAGCAATCATCCGATTGGTTGGAAATTTCGTGTGCTTGAGTGTTTTCACCAGATTTGGAAATTATTAAATTTTGGTGTCCAATGAATGAATAGTTTGATCTCCAGCGCATCCACCAGATGTATATAAGGAAAGTTCTTCAATGGTTGTTAAAAATTTCGGACTGATTACGTTTCAGATGACTTTTCAACAACTTAAAAAATGCCTAGCGCAGGATAAGTGCTCATTACCAGCAACTGTCAGAGTTTGACAGCGGTCGTATCATTGAATTGAAAGAGGTCGGTTGGACAATTCGGAGTATCGCTCGTCATTTTAAACAAAGCTGGCAAGGATTGGTGTAAAATGGCAGTGTGCAGCTTCAGGATGGTAGCGGTCGACCTAGAGTCACAACAGATCGTGAAGACAGAGTGATTGTCCGATCAGCTGTAACAGCACCTTCTTCATTTCTATCAACCATCAGACGTTCAACCCAAACACCAGTGTCCACCATGACCACTAGCAGACGGTTGAGGCAGCGAAATCTACACTCTCGCCGACCGTTACGCCGCCTGCTACTTACGCCTCCGCACTGCCGAGTCAGATTAGAGTGATGCATGGCTCGATCAGGTTGGAATGATGCCGACTGGATAGTCTTTAGCGACGAATCCCACTTCCAACTATGTCCTGACAAAATCATCGAATATTGGATAGCCTTTATTCGACCTTTGGTTGCAGTTAGAGGTGCAGTAACTGCACAGAAGTATGTCGACTACATCCTAAGGCTTGTTTTGCCACCATTCCTTTTGCAGTACCCTCGGCTAGGTTTTCAGCAGGACAATGCTACATCACATACGGTACGTGTTGCTATGAACTGTCTGCAAGCTTGTCAAACACTTCCTTGGCCTTCCAGATCGCTCCAGATTATACTTCAATCGACCAAGCCTGGTTTATGATATGAAGGCTATTGCATCTCCCACGGAATGTTGATGACCTCGTTCAACAAATGGAGTGAGTTTGGCAGAAAATACTGCAGATGACCATCCGGAAACTTTATCGGTCCATGCCACGCTGTGTGGCAACATGTATCCAGGATATTCAGAATTTTTCTGAATTTATCGAGTCATCTTTTGCGATTTATTTGAAAACTGACTTCTGACATTGATAACATTCAAAAATCAAATTTGAGTTTTCGATACAGTTTTCCGCTGGATTTGTTTAATTGGCATAAAATTACATTTGTAACCTCATAATGTCTTGTTAAGTTTGATGTTAATAGATTCTTGTATTATTTTATTTACAAATTTCTGTAAGTGCAGATCGATAGACGGTCAATTTCTGGTCAGACTCTGGTTCATGCTTTCATAAAATACATGTACTATAGACATTTAATCTTTTCACCGAATCTTATATAACTAGGTCCTTTCGTTTTGTAACTATCGTGTTAACGTTAATTTGAACAGAGTTACTTCCCAAAATAAGATTTTACTCAAAATTTGATAAAAATACGTACATTTGGTGTAAAGATAGTACATCAAATTTCAGTACTCTACCTTTAAGCATTTTTAAGTTAACTTCCTCACAGATAGATTGACGGACATTTTCCAAAAAATATGTTTTCAAACTCAGAAAGATCCAAAAAAAAAAGTGATTCGTAAAAATCTTGAGCTCAAATTTTTTGGCCATTACTCTATTCTAAGTATAAGAGAAAGGAAAAATGCATTTTCGAAATGCAAAACGTTTTAAGTCTGATAAAGGTATTTGAGCCTACATTATACCCAACATCCTATTAAGCGATTGCAAAATATATGTTTTTGTTTCATAAAAAGGAAAATTTACAGTTATACATGAAATATGAGAAAAATTTGCATTTCTTTACAAATGTTAGTAAAACGGTGGAAAAATTGTCAAAATTCACGACATCATATTCGCGCAAGCAATTTGTAAAACATAAAAAAGCACTTGTTATATTTAAGTTTGAATAACATGAATAATAATTTAAATGGATTAGTCTCTTTATTACCATATTTTTTTCAAATAAACTATTGTGCAGTAAAATATTTTCCATGGTGATAAAACTGACTCAATTTTGATTATAAGTGGAAACGTTAATTTACTGAAGAATTTAAATTACACAATAAAAATTGGCGGCATTCCAAAAGCAATTTCACTTAATCAAAAAAAATAAACGTCACTCATTGTGATTTTTATGAGTATTTTAATCATTTTTAGTTAATCTTTTAAAGTAATTACTTACTTTCCAAAATTACTAAAATTGCTATGTATCTTATACTAAGGTATAATTTAAATAATTTTCTAAAAGTTTTCACAAGACGAGAAAAATAAACTTTTTTTAAAACCGAAAGTAACCTATTTAAAATTATAGATTTTAATTTATTATTTATAAAATAAATAGCTATAAAATATTACAACATTTAAAAGAATTAAATTTTACAATTTTTTATTGCATTCTCTTTCTTTACTTTTTTTTTTAAATTATAACATTATAATTGAAGAATTTAGAATCCTTATTTATTTTACTCTTAGAAGCTATTAAAATTTATTAGCAATAATCGGTAGAATTACTTAATTTTGAACATGGAAGTTTTTGATTGATGCATAAATTTGACTTTTTTATGATTATATTAAATGCGTATTTTTAAACTACATGTAAGGAGTTTATTCATTTATGACGTATTTTTGGCACTTTAAAAACACCTTGCATCATTTGATTCCATACAGCTAAATATGACTCAGTCAAAAAAAAATGACAATGTTGATGAGTTTTTATTCTTTTAATGTATCCTCATCTTTAAAAAAAATAAAAAATACAAACCTGGATATCACGTTTGATAATGTGACACTATGCTTAGTTTTTTTTTTTTACTGTTTTAATGATGTCATTTAAAAAAATGTTATAGAATATCCTAGTTCTTTTGACTTTTTATTGCATGTGTCAAAATGATATATCTGATTATTGATACACGTTTTTATTATGTCAGTGTATGATGTTGTTTTTGGGATAAGGTTTTTGACGACTACAAAAATCCGTATTTGAAAAATAAAAATTTTATTACTTACGGTAGCATCTCAAAAAATCATCTATCTATAACGCGTTGCCATTGCATTTACAAAAGCTCTGATTTTTAAAAAAATAAGTTAATAACTACAGCAAATAAAACCTAGAAAAATGACATTTCGAACACGCAATTATATGAAATGAATTAAATAGGAAATGCCACATGTTAAGATATATGGAAGATAAATAATATGATATCTTTCGATGATGACGAAAGATGTATTTAATAATTAAAAAAAAACATGTTAAGTTACCTTTATTAAACTTTCCTAATGAAAGATGGTAGTGCAAATAGGAGATTGTAATTAAATTTTTATGCGCCTTGAAAAGAAAATCATTAATGTTTCATTAATTTAATTTTCTTATATGCATCCTGTGGTCTCCAATTTAGCTAACAGATTTTTTTCTCATAATAATTTAGTGGAGAAAATACCAAGATAAAAAAAATTTTTTGCAGAAAATATTGTTTTAGAATTTTGTAAAAACATATGTAAAAGGCAACTTAAACTAAATGATTATAACGAAAGTTTATAGTTTAGCTTGTTTAGTACATATAGAGATTACATTCTGTCATATTTTTGATTTCCAGAGAATGCTTTCTCAATTTCAAATGTTGAGATTTTTCGTTGAGTACATTTAAACGTATTTATTACTTATGCTCTTCTCTGCTAATCTAAGACTGCAGAGAAAAAAATTCTCTAAGAGAAAAAAATATTACACTTCTATTAATTGACATGAAATGTTTCAAATTTCGTTTTTAATTTCTCGTTTACAGAAAACAGCGGGAGAAGTATTATATAGATTTCGAAAAATCGTGAAATAAATGGATTTTTAAGTTCAAGAAATAGATTTTTTGAATTATATTTATTTTTATGTCTATATGTACTTGAACTTTGCTTGAAAAAGAGAGCGACACGACTATTACAAAGACTTGCTTCAAATTTTGCTCAAAAACTATCCTAAAGAAAAAAATTTGTCGATTCATTTATATATATATGTTAAGATAAATCTGTAAAAACACACCTTCTATATAGCACCTAAACAGTTTATTGAATGCTATAATCTAGTTGAAAAAATAGAAAAAATTTCAACCGTTCCTAAATATTCTATAGAATGCCAAATATCAAATCAGCAAATTATGAAATACATCTCTGATGCAAGAAGAATCTAACTTGATAAGTATGATTTCGATTATATTCGAATATCGATAAATTGTTGAAAAATGATAGTATATTCATCGATGTTATTTCTGTTTCTGATATCTATTGTGCTCATTTAAAGGATAACAATATTGGGCGTACTGTATATAATGTCAACTAAAAACTCATGCTTTCTGATGCTATGTTGGTAAAGATCATAAAGAGAATATTCTGTGCATTTTTTATTCCGAAAATAATAAATTGTTTAAATAATAACGTCAACATGGCGTTTGATAATTATTTGCCTAAATAACTTTCATCATACAAAAGAACTCTTTTTCTTCTGGCTAACTGATGTCGACATTAAATGCAAAACTATATTTGCATTCACACTATAAGATACCAAAATTCTATGATTTAAATTATTGTTTTCAAACTAATTCGAAAATACTGGCCAGCATTTTGAAAGATTTTATTCAAAATTGGATAGAAATCTATAAATTTGGTGATAATTTCATATATCAAATTTCAGTTTTTCAGCGTAAAGCACTTTTCAGTCAACATGCTAAAAGAGAGTCAGACATAATGCAAAAAACTAGTAGTCAGTGCAAACTAGTAGTCACTTTTTCTAGTAGTCAGGGAAGTTTGAAAACATAGAGATTCATAAAAATCTGCAAATCAAATTTATATGCTAACACAATACTTCATTCATACTTCGTATAAGAAAAAATAAAAACAATACAAAAATTGATATAAAAAGTACAAAAGATTACAGAAGCATCTAGAAAAGAAGAAATATATAATATTAAAAAACTGTAAAAGCTGATATAAAAGAATACTTTTCCACAAAACACCATATACAGTATCGAAAACCAGTATAATGCAATAAAAGGGGAAATATAAATAAGGTTAAAAGTTATGTATATTGAATAACAATAACATTTTATCAATATTGGAAAACGTGGCTCATTTTTTGACTTTATTATCAGGTGGTTTTCATGGCAAAAAAAATTTAAAGCAAAACTTTAATTTCCTTGATATTTTAAACAGTTTTTTTAATACGACTATTTTCCCACATACAAGTAAAAAATGGCATATATCTTGATCCTTCTGTTTTCTTTACTAGATGTCAAAGCTTAAATTTATTTGGCTTTCTAATCAGATTTTAAAAAACTGATTGTTATTATTCATATGGTAAATAATATACATTTTTATTATGATCCTTGATCGTAAACTTTGTTTTTTTATTACTCAACAAATCTGGAATTTCTTTTACTTTCTAATAAGTCAAAAAAACATTACTCGCATGATTAACCTTGAACTTTGAAAAAGATACCTTGTTTCTCCACTGACCGATAAGTCTCGAATATCTATGGCTTTCTAAAAAGCTTGAAAAAAATTGACTATTTTCCTTCATATAAAAAATAACAGCTTTTCTTGAAAGCTCTCACAGTTTTCTTCACAAGACCGCAAGATTCAACATCAAGCACGCCATACTTTTGAAGTTTGTTAGAAAGCCGAGGAGAGAGAACGCCCAATTATTTTAAGTCGTGCTTTCAAACAAGAAAATCTTGAAGTACCAGAAAAAAAAATGCAATGATGGAAAACGAGCTTCTATTTTTCCAAGGCATATTTTTAGTCATTTATTGGAACTGCCAAAAATTGCACATTTTTTTAAAGAAAAAAAATATGAAAAAAAAAATTCGAAAAAGAGGAAAGCTTTCCTAAGCTGAGGGATCTTCTAGAGTGCTCCCCGGGAACTTTTGATTTATTGTGATCGATAGAGCCTCATTTTCACAGCTCTTCTTTCCCGAGTGGTTCTCGCTATCCTCTTTCCGAGGTTTTTAAATGTTCATTCAGCTCTATAAAGTGTAGAAGCATAATTGAATAATCATGAGGTGGTGTTGTATGTTATTTTTTATGTTTTTTCATCCTCTTTCTACATATAACTGATTTTTTTTTGTTTTTAAATGCTCATTAAGCGCTATAAGATGTAGAAGCATAATTGAATAATTATGAGGTATTGTTGTATGTTATTTTTTTATATTTTTTCATCCTCTTTCTACTTATAACTGATTTTTCTTTTGTTTTTAAATGCTCATTCAGCTCTATAAAGTGTAGAAGCATAATTGAATAATCACGAGGTAGTGTTGTATGTTATTTTTTTATGTTTTTTCATCCTCTTTCTACATATAAATGATTTTTTTTTTGTTTTTAAATGCTCATTAAGCTCTATAAAGTGTAGAAGCATAATTGAATAATCACGGGGTAGTGTTGTATGTTATTTTTTTATATTTTTTTCATCCTCTTTCTTCATGTAACTGGGTTTTTTTATTTAATAGTAACAACATAATATTGTTCAGTTAATTATAACTAACAGTGATAATATTGTTCCGAAGAAAAGAATTAAAACTGTTTCTCAAATGTATCGATCCAACGAAATAAATTTGCATTAGAATTTTTTTATAATTATTATATCTGATAAGAATATTTTAATGAATATAATTTAATAAGAGCAAACTGAAAAATGAATATATAGATTCTCTGAAATTTTAAATTATTTTTAAAAAATACACGTGATATATAATTTTATCTGTTTTTCCAAATTATTTCAATTGAAAGTACAAAAGTAAAGATGACAGAAGTTAATTTTTTCAGTTTCATCAATTATGAATATTCTTACATTTTTTCCGATAGTAATTTATCAAATGCATTCTTTTTGTTCAATGTTTTTTTTTCATTATTTCACTAATTCATACATACTGAAATTGTTTTTATTTAAATATATTTTCCCTCTGTAAATACACAACCCACATTTAATTTTATTTTTAAATTACTATATTTTTAATATTCATAAATTTTAACATTATCTTTTCTGTAATTGAATGGTATAATATTGATATAATATAATAGTGGTTTTTCATGTACTGACTGAATCCTTAGCCACAAGATATTTACTTTGTATTTAAAGTGTGAAAATTCTTTTGGTTTATACGATAGATAATTTATACTATTAATATCTCATTTTTTAGTACAGCTACAATAAAAATTCTTATTATAATTGGTATTGAAAAATGTCATCATTTGAAGCTTGATAAATTACTATCTACATATATAATGATAACAGTTTTTAAGTCTTTTCTGCAAATTTACGGCACTTTTTTTCCTAACTTAAATACATTTTACATATGTGCCTTTCCAGAAAAACTAGAATAACTACTAATTTTCTAAAATGTAAAAAATAATTAATATAATTAAGCACGTTCAGTAACCATATCTTCCGAAAATAAAATGTCGTGAAAGATTTTGTCGCATCATTTTAAAACTTAGAATAAACATTTGCTAATATGCAATTTAATGCCCACAATTTTTTTTCTCCAATTTTAGCTACATTAAAAAAATACATTTCAGGTTCATTATGAAATTAAGTTTTCATCATTATGATCAAATTTGAAATATTTCATCATTGCAATATATAACTATTTCATTTTGTACTTCCATAAATACGTTAATTAAGATAAAAAAATGCTTTAATAGGGAGATAACTCCGAAATAGGATTCTCCATATTTTTACGATTCATCCGTTGTTTAATTACCCCAATTAAGTTGCAGCTGACATATTATATTATATTCAAATTTTTTCAAATTCAAAGAAAAATAAGGAATAATCTTAAATAAATGCATTCCAAATCAATAATTTAGATATCTGGAGAATATATTTGCAAGAAAATTATGCTGAAATAGAAATAAATTGCATTAAGTCTAAAAAACCATATATTAAGTAATTGTAATATTAAGAACGTAAATTGTAATATTAAGAATACATTAAGATACATTAATAAAATATCCTCACTAAATTATTTTATGCAATCTACAAGAAAAAAACTGGAAAATTAATTTCTTTTTTTTATATTTCATGTTTCCACTTTAAGGGCAATATTTTATCAGTAAATATTAGCTCCTTTAGAGTAAACATTAGCTCAAAATAAATAGAGCTGCATAATAAAGAACGTAATAAAAGTATTAATTGGACTGTAATGAAAATATAATTTAAGTAATATTACGGGAGTTGCGGAAGGAGAGAACTTTAAAAAATGAAAATATACAAAAATACTGATTTCAATATATTCTCATTTAATTTATACAGAACTGATAGTTTAATAATTTTGAATTTAAGTTCACTATGATGAATAATATATTATATCAATTGTTATAAGAAATAAAAAAATATTTTTTCAAAATATGAAAACTTAAAATAGATAATTACGATAAAAAAAACAATTTTTTGCGAAATTATGGATTTTTTTAAATTTTATATTCCTAATGTTTGAACAGATTTCTTTATTAAAATATTAGATTTTTGTTACTTAATCGATTTTTTTTGGTTGCTACACTGATTTTTATACCTGCATTTATAACAATTTTTACATCATTAGAGGCTATTTTCTGAAATATAGAATATGATATAATTTTCTTACGAAAGGCTTCGTAACTTAGAATGCATATTTTTTTCCCAAATTCGATATAATAATTTCACAATATTTCCTGTATGCCCTGAAGTAGAGAATAAGTAAAATATTCATATCGAAACATTTTATGGCTGCTTTAATACTTTACAATTAAAAAAAAATCTTTTCCTTTCAGAATAAATAAAATTTCATGTTATTTATCAGTCGGATGCCAATAGTTAAAATATGGGCAAAAAATAAAGCTTATTATTTAGTCCAAGAACTGGATAATATATTTTTTAAGCCACCTGAAAAAAAATGTTATTCAAATAAATTAATCAACAAACAAACTAGAAATTCTTTGTTTTTTCTTTATATCCATTTTAAGTCCAGAAGAGGCCCTTTTTTCTAATTTTTTAAATTTTTTTGAAGCTTTATTTTGGCTTTATCGATCAATTTTCAGTTCTTTTACTGCAAACATTCAAAAACAGTTTTCGAAAGTTTTTCAAAAAATTCATCCCATTTCTAACTTTAGGAATATTAAAATACCATCCATTATTAAACTATAGCTATCCTTTTTATTAACATAAACCATTAGTTTCTGATTGTGGGAAAAATCTAAGTAGCTGAATAAAGTTCTCCTGATATGTTTTCATTTTTTCTTAAATGTACATTTAAAAAATATTATCTATATGAGAAAAACTGAAATGTTATGATAGTGATAAAACTACATGATGAGTGCGACATACTCTTTTCGTTCTAATAATTAATCAGTGGTAATGCACACAATAAATTATTTAATTCTACGTATATAACACATAGATAGTACCTCCTAACACATTTTTCATAAGCCTAAAATAAGTAGCTATTGCTAATAACCTTGACCTAGGCATCTAAACAAAGTCCAAGAAACCATATAAAGGGAAAAAGCACTCCCATTCTTGTCTATCAGTTGCCTAGCGGAGGCACAATGCAATGCAATCGAGAATAACTTTTTCTTTTTCCACTGAAGTACAAACTTATCATATGGTGAGTCCTTAGTCTAGGCAGTCTAGGGAAGTCTCGAGCAAGTGCTGTGCAGGGTTAATCCAGGACTCTCAGAGGCATACCAGGTTAAGTGGAATCCTCCCAGGGCCTGACTAAGGCAGGAGCATGCGGGGCAGCTGTCCCTGGCCCCTGCAAACAGGGAGACCTCCAAATCGAATAGAAATTTTATTTCACGTTTCGTTTTTTAATTAATGTTCTTCAGTACTAAAGTAGTAAAGCAGAGGGAGGACCGAAAGAAGTTTTTACACCGGGCCCTACTAGGCTAGGTCGGGCCCTGAAAACTCCAAGCCGTATTTATCTTAGCCAAAAACAGATAATATACCCTCTGAAACTCTTATATCAGTGGATGAAACTGTAGGAAGATTTAAAAAAAAAAACTTCTACAGCAAGCCTAACGGCAATATCATTTCTGTGGATACGGGCATGTGAAGGAATTTACTGTATACTCACAGAGCTGACCTGGGCCAACGCAGTTTGTTTAGCCAGAACATTTTGCCACAATTTATCGATGGCAAAATATGTTGGATAATTATGCTCCTGTAATCTAAATTTCAAAAGCTAAAATTATACAATCAGAATGCACAATTTTTATGCTCTAGTAATTGCAGACATTATTAATTTTTAACCAATTTTTTTTGAATTATTGATTTAAGCTGACATTTTCCTTTATTTTGTTTCTACAACAAATGAAAGCTACATTACGTTTCTTTCTAAACACTTATTTATAGGTATTCTTCATTTTAAATTATTTTTTTTCTTATTGTGCCTTATTAATTTACTAAATATAACTGTAAAAAGTTCAGTAACTCAAAAAGTTGTCTGTTGTATATACCCAAGATGCAAAGCGTGAGATTAAGAGCTCTAGTGTAAGGATTCTTGAAGCTAAATTTCAAAAAAAAACTGAAATTATACACTCAAAATGGACAATTTTTATACTCTAATAATTGTAGACTTTATTAATTTTTATTCAATTTTTTTTGAATTATAGATTTAAATTGACATTTTCCTTTAATTTGTTTCTACAACAAATGATTGCAATATTACTTTTCTTCTTAAACACCTATTTATAGGTATTCTTCATTTTAAATTAATTTTTTTTCTTTCTGTTCCGATTTAATTTACTAAAGATAATTGTAAAAAGTGCTGCAACTCAAAAAGTTGTCTGTTGTATATACCCAAGATGCAAAGCGTTGAGATTAAGAGATCTAGTGTGAGGATTCTTGAAGCAGCCATCATCATTATTGGGGTAATGTTCTGAAAGGAAAAAGACAGTACAAATATTTGGGTAGGGGGACTGACCATTAAACCTTTGGATCTAGGGAGGTCTTAACTGCCTTTCGGGGTTATCATGCGAGCTGTCAAAAGCAGAATTACAGCGGAAACGAAAAGAATAGGGATTACGAAGGGGGAACATTTTCCCTATTAGTCGTTATTTGGTTTGTCACGTGCATGCTACTAAGCCTAGTCACCCTCCTCTCGGAGGACAATATGTATTCAGAAAATAAGCTTATGATTAAAGTGGATATACACCAAAAAGACAAACAAGCTTGGCAACAGATATTATTTTTCAGAAATCTTCAAATCATCATGGAATTAAGTTATTTATTGTGTCAAAAATAATTTTTTAATAAAAATGTATATTATAATTGTACTGGAGCAAATTTTTCTTTTAACTTGGCATCAGTGTTTATTCTAATTGCAAGTTATGTCACTGCAAACCTTTTTGGAAGCAGCTAGTTCATTGAAAATTCACAAGTACAAAAATGTTTCTAAGAATGCGATATCATTTATTGTGTTTTTACTTACCGGTTCTTTGATTGACGTCTAAATTTGTCTATGACATCTAATTTTTACAAATAAAAAAAGATTATTGGAGAGACATATTTAATACAATTTGAAGTGGAATAATGTGATTTTTATTTAAATTGTTTCTTGTTTGCATTTTCATTATATATTATTCAATGGCAAAAATACTTTAATAGCACACACTACATATTCACTTTTCACTTACATTTTGGTTGGGGATATAAGTTTTATTCCCGTTTCTACAATTAATAAAAGAAACTATATGTCATTTTGTTGGTGTTCTATAGAATAGATTGATTGATTTGAAACAATCAATCTTATTTAGATTTAATATAAAGATGAAAAATATGTAATTGTTTTATAAATTTTTTAAAATTAGAATTGCGTTTAATATATAATTGGGTTATTTAGGAATTACTGAGCTAAATATTTTTTTTATTAAAAACTATTTTAATTGCATTTTCAAACTAAAAATTTCTTTTTTAATGATGTGTAATCAATTTTTGTCTAAAATTTTACGGTATTTTTGAAGTTTAAATTACTTTTTTTCAGTGCAATTTTCTTTAAAAGATTTCACGGCTGTATTAAAATTCTGCTTTTTATCTTCAGTCAAATATTTAATCGTCTGATTCACATCCGTTTTTAAAACGATCGTTCTTGCTGTTTTTAGAACTAGTAAAATGGAAAAAAAAGTCACACCAGCAATTTTATTGACTTAAAATTTTATTCAAACCCTCTTTTAATTTTTCACCCAAATACATGCTGTTGTTGTTGTAGTTACTTATATCACTTGTCGTATGGGCAAGCACCACGCTGATACAGCAGCAGTTTTAAGCCAAAAGAAGTGTCTCTTGTTGTTGTTTTTGAAGTAGTGTCAACTAGGGTCAATAGTACGACTTTAGCTACACGCTGACCACAATTGGCCCCTTTTTACAGGGGGGCACAGTCATACATCTCACAGATAGCTTACAGAAAAACATCCATGCCCGAACCGGGACTCCCAGTACACGAGGAAGATGCGCTACCTCTATGCCAGAAAGCCGGCTCCAAAAACATAATCAGACAAAGAGAGAGAGAGAGAGAGGTGGAAGTTGAAAATTTTTCTTTTCATATTTAAAACACTATAGCACTCAAAGTAAATATTTGGGAAGAAGTTTTAGGTATTGCAAGTATTTATACAAAGAACAACAAAATTATCTACACAACAATTCTTATGATTCTTATCACTGATGTGTGTATGATATTTGATACCTCTTGATGCACACACGGATGAACATTGCAACAGTTCCATGCTTGAGAACAAAAGTTTTGACATATGTTACTAAATTCTAAATACTAAGCTACTAAATTCTAATAAATTGTGATTCTATTTGAACAAATTGCCCTCAAATATCATTACAACATATTTGTGGCACTATCAGGGATTAAAAAAATATATAACAACATCGTTATGAAAAGGAAATCATTTAATCCCAAAACATTTTGTGAATTCTCATAAATTCTATACAATATCGTGAAAATAGAGTAAATAATTATCGAAACTTTCTTTTATTCTTTTATTCTAATAGAATAGATATCTATTCTTTTATTCTAAAATAATAGTTATCTATTCTTTTTCTTCAAGAGTTCTATGAACTAGCAATGAGATTTACATTTTTATTAATAAAATGTTTAGTTCCTGAATGCAATCGACTTCCAAAAAATGCCATGCTACAGTATAAAAGATGAAAAAAATGATTCCTATTACTATATTAATGATCTTATTTATTAAAAAACATAATAAGAAAAATTATAAATAAAGAAATGAAAATCGATTCCAGCCATCATTTTTATTTTTATTTTACTTACATGAAAGGTTCTTGTTTAGAATGCGTTAATCTTTCAAGTTGATAATAATATATAGCTCACCTCTCTATTTTTACCTCTCAGATACAACTCAAAATATTTAATGTGTAATTGTGATTATGAATTGCATTGTACTAATCATAATATTCTTCAAATAAATTAAAGACTTTTATTAAAATTTATCCAATTGTATAAAGTTGATAATTACTCCAATAGATGGCAGTACAAATTGAGTCATGTTTCTACCATTATCAGAATTCCTTTGTCTGTTTAAATTAATCAATAACATTTTTTCTCTCAATACGTTGTTCAAACTTTAAAAATAATCTAAATTTATAAATAAGAATGTTTTTAAATATATTTGTTTTATAGAAGTTATATTAAATAGGGGCTTATTTTTTTGGCTTTAAATGTCTTTTTAAATCATGTGGTAATCAATAGGTGGCAGCACATACTATACATAGATTTCTTAGTCTAGAGAATTTAATGTAGAAGTTGCTCCTATTATTTTAAATTCCGTCTTGCTCTCGAAAAAGTTATTGCTGTAATTAAGTGGACCACACTGTCTTATTTAACTATTAAATGAAATTAACAGTTAAATATCACATAAAAATTACAAGTTTTTTTTTTTTTCAAATATGTTAAAATAAGGAAAATTAAATAAAAAGAAAGGTGTATAGATAAAAAATAAGAAAACTGGTTCAATTAAAAATATGGTTTAAATTAATTTAATGACGAATCAGTGGTTAACTTTATTAAGATAAAATATTGTACAATATATAACCGTACAATTCACTCCTATTTTGAGAGGCTAAAATCATGAAGAAAGGCTAGCTAATAATCAATTAAAGTCTTCTATTATTCTTTGAAATTTTGGCACAGTAAATGTTTTGTCAAAATATAAATTATCATAGTTCCAGTTACTTAAAATGGCATTAATAAATAATCAAAATATAGTTGACTTGCTAATAATGCCGTAGCTTTGATTAAAAGTAGCATCAGGGGTTGTTTTTTTCCCAGATAATTTTAGATAAATATGTTTATAGCCCGAGTGGTGGAATTGCTCATTTTACAACTTCATTAATTGCACATCATGAAGTTTACCATAATAAAATGATTATATCAATTTAAAACATAAATTATTTTTCAAAATTTTTTTAGTTAAATTAAAATTTGCTTATTTTTTTATCGTAGAAACTTTTAGGATGAAATATTTTTTTTTAATTTCTAAAATACTGGATGTTTGATGAATCCATTTCAAATAATTTGAATTAAAAACGACGCCTCTTATACACAGAGAAATATTATGTACCCTTTGGAAAAATGACTACTCTGAATTTATCGAGACTAAAACTGAACGCTTCTAGCAGCGAAATAAGAAAATTAAAAACATTACTCAAAATAAAAATGAAATTCGATAATGTATTGTCCTAAAGTTTTTCTGAGCTAATGGATGTATGAGAATACATATTTTTCAATACACCACAATTACATAATTTTCTTTTTAATTTTAGGAAGAATGAAGTAATGTAAAATTCATAATTTTAATCGCAATTATATTCACCTTGTAGATAACTTAATGAAACCGTCTTGTTTGCTTTTATTATAGTATAGCTTATTATTTTATAACTTGACATTCTGCCCATTAATTTTTATTATCATGTCCGTACATGAAGTTATTTTGGGAATGAGCGTAAACAAAAATCCGTAGGTGAAAAATAAGAAAAGCAGTAGGCAAAAAATTGAAATTTTATAATCTACACGTGCCTCTCAAAAAAATCAGTTTTTATTAACGCGTTGACATCGCATTTACAAAAGCTCTGATTTAAAAAAAAAATCAGTTAATGACTACAGCAAATAAAACCTATAAAAATGTCATTTTGAGTACGTGATTATATGAAATGAAATAAATAGGAAATGTGATATTTTTTAAAACAATAAATGTGATACAAAGTTTTTTGGATCGTTTGCAATAATAAAGTGACTCATTCAACGAAACAATTAACATGAATAAAATTATAATTTAACTTGCACAAGCACGTGCTGCACCTTCTTTCTCCATTAGAAATTTAACAACATATTTCAATAATTCAGTATAGTCATCGTACCATTAAGCTCATTAATCTTTATTTTATTGTTTAGTTATTTTTGTAAATTCCTGATCTACCATTTATCTTACCACTAGATTCAGTGTTATAATTTTCAATACATTCAGCATAGTCACATCATTACACACATACATTATTTTCCAGGCTATATGAAGTGTCGTTTTCAATTTAAAGGATGTAAAAGGACTTTATCAAATATATTGTATGTATCATTCAAAAAAGGACTTAATAATACATTTCTTAAAAATTAAGCTCAAGACTTTCTTAGGAAATTCATTATTCTTTAGAGGACATCATAAATTAGATCTCCAGTTGCATTAGAAATTAAGAAAAAAACCCGATTTTTTTTTCAAAATTTAGTTTGAGTTTCTCAGGCACATTATAAGCATTTTCTTCTAGTTCAGTGCATCTGCAGATTTTTGGGATAAATGCATTTTTAACTAAAATTTTTTATAAGTTATTTTAAAACGTTCGCACAAGTAAATCCCCTTTTTTTTCTAGTTATGTCAACTTTCAATTATTTAAATAAAAATCCAAAATATTCATTAATTTCAATAATTTTGCTTCTTTTGTAAGTTTCAATGTACATTAATTAATTGTTTAATTAATTTTTTCAAACAATTTTCTCTTAGTATAATCTTTTTAACGCTGTCTCTGTCTTATTCGGGTTTTGCCTTTTCTAAGTATTTAAACTATCAGTAAAAAAACATTATGCAAAGTATTGTATATAGAAAGCAATAGGTATATCCTTTGAGTTCGACATCGTAATTTTTTAACTTTACATTTTTTGTTTAGAATGTATATATATATATTAATTTTAAGACTTGGAGTCTGTCGACACCTATGGTAAATTAGTTTTTTTAATGCCTTGGATATTTTTTTTATAATTTATGGCTTTCATCATACTTTATGTTCCAGGAACCTCTTTATTGAACTTGCAGGTATGTCTTTTGAAAAGAAACTGACTAACTGTTGTTATTCCCAATAGATGGCGCTCTTCAATGCAAAACTGCGAAATGTAAAAACATCCAGTATTCGTCTTCACTTATGACTTTTGATTTTAGATGTAATATGTGCGAAAAATTACACGACAAAGAAGATGAAGGCATATTTTTTGGATATGATAATGGATTAAAAATACACGTAATATATTTGGGAGAAACTAATTTCATAATAAGAAGAAAGATCCAATTCAAAGATTTTTTTTCTTCATATCTTTGACATCTTCTCAACAAAAATAAACTACCAAAACAAATAGTTAATTTGGGATTGAAAAATAAAATGAAAGAAAAAGAAACAGATAATAACGTAGAATTTAATCCATGATCAGCTATAGCATCTGAAGATCAAGAACAATTTGTAAAGAAAGTCAAATCAACTCGGACAACCTGTCTGAAAAACAAAAGGTATACTTCCTGAGAGATTTGTTCTTTATGCAATTAAAAAAATCAAAAGGATAAAGGAAATTAAAAGTATAAAAAATCTATATGGAAAGGGAAAGTTCATTGAAGCAACAAAAGAAGAATTTAAGTGCCTTCGAACGAAACTTGTTCATTTTTGATACTCCCATCAGGAAGGAAAGTCATTGGACTTACAAAGTCAAAGATGAATCAGAGGAGAGCGTTGAGAGGTACAAAACAAGGTTAATCATAAAAAGGCTTCAGTTTTGCACCTGTAGTCACATATATAATTATCATAGCAATTTTAGCTTGAATTGGGTCTAAAATCTAAATGAAAATTTTAATGCGAGGGCAAATCAAAAAAATTGTGAGTCTATTTTTTAAAGCCAAAATACGGCTGTGAATACAAAGCAAACATATACATTCCCAGCAGTGAACGTTCCTTGAACCGTACCCACCGTATCTGCCTTTTGCTTCGATGAGCGGCGACGATCATTAACAATCATTTAAGATGGCGGTTGTTCTTCAGACGTCCAGAGTTTATGATCAGCGAAGTGTTATTCGTTTTCTATGGAGAAAAGGACAAATTCCCATATCATTTCACGGGGAAACGCACCCTATATATGTGGCAAATTGTCTCTCTTTGAGAAATGTTCAATGGTTTTGTCATGAGTTTCAAAAAGGACAACGTGGTTATCCTCCACGACAATGCAAGGTCACATGTGGCAGCCCAGATCGTCGCTAAGCTCCAGTCATTTCAATGGGAGAATCTGGAACAACCACCTTACAGTTCAGACCTTGCCTCTAGTGATTTTCACGTTTTCAGTCCACTGAAGAAGTTTCTGGCAGGACATAGATTCACATGGGGCGAAGACTTTAAGAACGTGGCCCAACGTTAGTTCCACAGGCTGCCGGAAGAATTCTAGCACAGGGGGCTCTCTAATTCAGTGTTGCAATGGGACAAAGTCTGAATTGGTGTGGTGACTGTGTGGAAAAATAATGTAAGGTACGTAGTTAACTACGTATATTTGTATACACCTGTATGTACCTAGAATTGATGAATAAAAAATAGGTGCAAAGACTTTTTGATTTGCCCTCGTAGAAAAAAAAAGAAAAGAAATGTAAATAGAAAAATTTGCTCTCCTGCCTGGGAATCTGGAATTATGTTTACCTGTTCCAATCTAAAGATTATATTGAACCAGATCAGAGGGAAAAAGAATATGTAATCTATTTACTGCCATTTTTGGATTATATAAATCTGTAAAAATTTAAAGCATATTAAAACTAGAAAAACTCTCTTGAAAGTTATAGCCTTCCACAAAGTAAATCAGATCATGACAGTTTAAATAATTAGGACAGAAAATACATTTTCTGTAATTTTGCTTATTCGAGGTAAATTAGAGGTCTCATGCCGGGTCGAAGTCCCGGATAGGGTGTGGTTGTTCTTTGTTTTATCGGTAAGGGGTGCGAATGCACCCCTTTTGTAAAAAGTGTTTGTGCAAGCGAATGTGATGAGTGTGTAGTTAAAGTTGCATTCCTGGCTCTAGTTGGCTCTACTTGAAACAAGAAACGCTTATTTCAGCTTAAATACGCTGATGCATCCATGATAAGTTCCATTAATAAGAACAAAAACAAGAAAGAAGTAGAAAATCATTAAAGAGATATAAACAGAAAAATATGAATAATCTGAGTGAAATAAATTGCAATTTTGGAGTACGTAGAAAAAGAACAAAGAATGGGAATTTTACATTAAAAAAGATAAATAAAATTCAAAAAATGTCGAAATATTTAAATTTAAAAAAAAAACGCTAAATGTACCATTACCCCAAACGGAATCAAACGAATTAAAACTAGAATATGCAGATCATTTGTTTACAAACGAATTCCAATACAAGTAAGCTATATGGGCGCTGCTGTATATATCACCTTTATAATGACCTAATATTACAATGATTGTAAACATTGTAATAGAGAAAAAGAGGAAGAATTGGAGCGGCAAATAATATTTTTTGAAAACCTCAACTGAATTACAACTTGCATTAAGCAAAGATAAAGAATCAATTTTCTGAAGCCGACTGGGTAATGGCAAACAGAAAATAAATGAATGGAAATGTTTTCATGATAGCTAACCTCTCTTTGAAGCGTCATTAACACTATAAGAATTAGGCTATATTATCATTCACAAAGGCTGAATATGTTTCATTTGCCAATACTGCTCAAGAAGATATAAGTCTGATGAATTTAATGAAAGACTCGAACTTACCACAGTTTTTACCTGACACAATCTCTGAGGATAATCAATAATTTATAAAACAGAAAAAATCTGACTAGAATTATTCAGTGAGAAAACTCATAAACGTAAAGGTTCATGACATGGTAGAGAGATTACCGAGATCAAACAACAATAATGACAAAGAAAAAACATGACGGCAGATATCTTGACCAAACCATTATCATGTCTAGTATCTGAATCTCATCGAACCAATTTAGAACCAATTTTTTGTTTCTTTTTCAGAAAGCAAGCAGCAATATTAAACATTTATTTTTACTTTTCATAATTTAGCAGGTATTTTCTTTTGAGTTTAAATGCATTATACATCCTAATTTTTTCAACTTTAAATTCTCTTTTGTTAGAATGTAATTATGGTTATTTGCAACCCTAGAGATATTAAATTAAATATATTTAGAGCTCTGAAAAATATTTTTTAATAATGCGAATATTTCTTACAATTCACAGTTACAGTGCTCAACAGACTCTATATTCCAGGATCTCTTTATTGGACTTATATTCTTTTTGTTTGAAAAGAAACTGACTAACTGTTGATTATGACCGAGATATAGTGTTCTGAAATGTAGAATTATGTAATATAAAAATTTATGCATTTTTCATTTTTGATTTAAATTGTCTGTCTAACTTGTGCCCATCCAATGTATTAAATTATCTTTTCTTTAGTTTATTTCATCTAAAATTTGCAATATGCCTCCATAGATTTATTAACAATCAGACTACTATTTATTACTGTTTTAGATGCCTGACACTGCTACAGAAAACAGATGGTAAGTGAATTATTTTTTCTCATACTTATCTGTAAAATGATATAAGTTTAGTCTAACATCAGTGAAATCAGTAAAAATTAATTTTTTTCCTTGATTTTTTTATATGAGAAGTGTTGTAATAATTTCCTGGGTTTCTAACAACATTTTTTCTTAAATAATTTGCTGATAGATATAAACCTAAATGGATGTAGTCAGTTTAGGTTTTATTTAAATTTTCACAGCAACTATGGTCTGTTTGCTAGAAATACACACAATTTGACGTGATATTGTTTTGTTTGATATTGAATTAAAGATATTACAAGCTGGTGTCCTCCCACAGAGGTAGCATGTCATCCTCGTTCTCCACGAGTCTTGGGTTCGAGTCTTAGTTAAGGTGTCTTTGTCCTTCTGTGCTCTTTCTGTGAGGCGTGTGAATATGCCCCTTCCCCTGTAAAAAAGTGTTGTACAAGCAAATACGATGAGTGTGTAGCTAAAGTCATACACTTGGCCCTAGTTGGCGCTACTTCAAACTTGTTTTTGCCTGTCTGTCCATCCACGAATAAGATAATTCAAAAATCTTTGAGTTATCTGGTACTTAAATTTAACATCACGTTCGTAGATTTCTATCAAATTTTAAATGGAATCTATGATTAACAAATTTGTACCGGCTTCCTGGCATAGTGGTAGTGTGTGCTCCCCTTGATCTGGGCTTTCCGGGTTCTAGTCCCGGAAAAGGCATGGTTGTCCTTCTGTATTCTTTTTGTGAGACGGGTGAATGCCACCTTCCCCCTGTAAAAAAGAAATGTGAAAGCGAATCTGATGAGTGTGTAGCTAAAATCGTACTCTTGGCCTTAGTTGGCACTACTTCAAAATAAGATACGTTTATTTCGGCTTAAATCCACTGGTATTATCAGCGGGTTTATCCATGGCAAGTGCCATTAGTAACAGCAACAGATATTTCATGGCTTTAGTATTCGTTTTTATAAATAATTTATAACATAATTTTCCTGATCGGAAAGTGAAAAATTACATCCTAATGGTTTATCTAAGGTAATAAGCTATTATTAGGAACATACTCTATTTATAAGCTGAAAAAAAGGCGATTCGAATAAGAAAAGTCACAAAATTGGTCTAAGCAAAAAGTTCTTGCATCAAACCAAAGAAAGAATATAAAAAACAAAACGAAGAATAAACGTAACGTCGGTAGAAAGCTCGAGTTTCACCCTATAGTTCGAGGGAGGGCTTCCTTTCTGGGAAGGAGTAACAACGGTATCAAATTACGTCATGCGCCGGGGATGTTCTTTGATGACTTTTCGATATCCAGCAAACTAAAGGAAGAGAGTGGGGGTAGTAGAACTCCACGCCTATGCTGGTAAGATCAATGAATAAGCGAGGCAGATAAACCAATAATTGGAGATAAGTGTGGGATGTCTAAAACTTCAAATATTTTGCAGCCTAATTATTCAATTAGATAGAAAATTACACGAAATTTCATTGTATTTAAAGCTTCATTTATTTAAACAAAATATGGTGATTTTATGATTTATGGCATTTTACAAGCTTGCTAAGAGTTATCAGCGATTTACGCCAAGTGAGCGTTTCTTGTTTTTTTTTCAGTGGAACCAACTAGGACCCACACTACTACTTAGCTACTTCTTGCTTCACATTCCCTTATACAAAACTTTTCTACAGGTGCACTTACAAACCTCACAGCCAGAAAGAAGAACAGAGATTCGAACCCGAGACACCCAGATCACGCTATTCTGTGCTCAATATGCGCTACTCTGTGCCAGAACACTTAACGGAAAAATATAAATAAGAGAATTAAAGCTGAACATTTGAAAACATAATTTTCTGTGAACCTCATAAATGAATCAACTCCATAACGAATGATAAGAGAATTGGTATGTATTTTTTTAATCAGCTACAAAAAAAAAATAGTTTTAAAAAATGTTCTTTATAATTCTGTGTTGTTCTGTTGTTGTTACTTATGGCACTTGCCAAGGACAAACCCCTCGCTGATACAGCGGCAAATTTAAGCCGAAAGGAGCGTCTCTTGTTTTTGAAGTAGCGCCAACGAGGGCCAAGAGTACAACTTAGCTACACACACATCACATTTGCTTGCACAACCCCTTTATACAGGGGGGGGCACAATCACACATCTCACATATAGCACACAGAAGAATAACCATGCCCGAACCAGGACTCCTAGAACACGAGGAAGACACGCTACCTCTGTGCCAGAAAGCCGGCTTATAAGTCTATAGATGTATATAAGTATAATTTTTAATGTTTTCTGAAAGCACGTGAATTTACTAAATCAATTTATGAAGTTGAAATCCTAATACAAATATAACAATGATTCTTTTTCGAAACTTTTATTTTTCCTCCAAAGTCATCAATTGCTACATCCTCAAATATTTTTTTTTCGTAAATATTCATTAGCTTTCATTAAATGTATCTAAAATATTATATGAGACTAATGCCCGACTAAGCAATGTTGCAAATTCTTCGCAACATTTTGACCATTGTTTAATAAACTACAAAGATTTATGAGAATTTTTTTTTCTTGATCAGTGCAATGGCTTATAGTTCTTTAAATTCTTTTTTTAAACATATCTTAAGAATCAACCTCTCCATGGCTTTCGATCATTTCAACGTTCAGACATACACAAAATACTAAATGAGGACATACTCCTCATGTTTAGAAATTATCGGCTAAACAGTAAATTTGTTAGAATATTTTCTGCTAGATTTCATATTTTCAAAATGAGTCTTCCAAAAAAAGCAAAACAGTATTGATCTGTTTAATCTAAACTATGCTCTGTAGCCGAAACTGGAACTAGATCTTCCAAAACCACTTTTACAGCTGCATTTGCACTGTTTATATTTTGTTTCGAGATCCTTATTTGATCTATTCTCTTTAAGAAATTTAAATATATAATCTTGAATGTACAATTAAAGAAGTATAGTCATAGATAAAATTCAGAAATATAAAAATGGGATAAGAGATGAAAAATTGATTAAAATAAGATGAAACCTTGTCTAAATTTATAATTTTGCTTTTAAAAATATAAGTTTTTTTAAAAACATGAGTTTTCATGTTAATTTAAACAAATTAATATTCTACAATAATAATAAAATTAAAAGTACCTTTTAAAAAACAAGCACATAAAAGGATCCTAATCAGAATATGCATTCCTCCTTTTAAAAAATTCATTCAGCAGCAATTCATTCATTGAAAATGCTTTAGTCAATCAAGACTCTTCCTCTATTTATAAGGAAAAAAATTTCAAAGTATAATATCATAAAGAATACGTTTTCTTATATCATTGTCGTAGGCCTGTAGAAGTTACACGGTTCTAAGTGCAAGACTGTCTATTTCATAATTTTTTTTAATCTTGAAAAACTTTTCATAGAAAAGGAACTTATTTATCAATTTAATTAATATTTAATGTTGCAAATAAATTTATATTCTAGGATTCAAAGAAAAGTAATTGATTTACTTTTGAGAAATAATAGAAGAAATGAGATGTAAATTTTCTCTTCAGGCTATATAAAAATATCTTCCGTTTATAATTTGTCCGCATCTTCTACTACAAAAATTGAAAATGGTTAGAGGCATTTATTTTTGCCACCCATGTAACTCAATAATAACATTTAAAACTAAACATTATTCAATTAAAGAGTAAAGGCCCTAATTAATAAGTCTCATTAATATTTATTAGAAAATGATATACTTTATTTGCAGTTTAAATTATATGATTTTCGTTGTTGAGAAGGTCCCACTTCCATTAACCTGGACCATTCCATAACCATTCCTTTTCCTGAAGGAAGTTAAAATTTGATTTGAATTATGTATTGGATTTTTTTAAATATTGTAATGGTGAAGTGGAATCATCCGCCACCCACCTGCACTCCTTATTATTACTATGGGTTGCTATTGATGTTGTGCACAGCCGATCAGACCATCAAGCTATCGCTATGGGTAATGGAACACCACAATCGAGACACTAATTTTCTGATGCATTTAACAGTTGAGTATGAATTAGAATCAATCTACTTTTGTTTATGAAACGAGAAGCATGTAAAGAAAAGATGAAGTTTATAATTCTTTATTGCGCTTCTGAAAGCATTATGAAGTGAATGATTGATATTTCTTCCTTGACAATATTCACTTTGCATTCTGTTCCCTAAGTTTGGCTTAGAAACTGGTCTAAAGGCTTAGAATTTTCACGGAAAAGTGGTCCATGTAAGTTTTTAAAGAGTAAAAAAATATTTAACTCATAATTTATCTGAGAATGCTAAAATGAGTGCAATAAAAGATATTGCTGCAATAGGTTTGGGGGGAGGTTCCAAATTATTAAAACTTTCTATTTAAATTCATATTTAACTCTCTCTCGATAAAATTCACTTTGCATTCTGCCCCTTAAATTTGGTTTAGAAACTGATCCAACAGCTTAGAATTTTCACGGAAAAGTGACCCATGTAAGTTTTGAAAGAGTAAAAAAATATGTAACTCATAATTTATATGAGAATGCTAAAATGAGTGCAATAAAAGATATTGCTGCAATAGGATTTGGGGGGGTTCCAAATAATTAAAACTTTTTATTTAAATTAATATTTAACTCTCTCTCGACAAAATTCACTTTGTATTCTGCCCCTTAAATTTGGTTTAGAAACTGGCCCAACAGCTTAGAATTTTCTCACAAAGTGGTCCATGTAAGTTTTGAAAGTGTAAAAAAAATATTTAACTCATAATTTATATGAGAATGCAAAAATGAGAACAATAAAATATATTTCAGCAATAGGTTTTTTTGGAATTTATTTCCAAGTAATTAAATCTTTCTATTGAGATTAATCTTTAATTCACAATTAATACGAAAAATAGAAGTATATTCAATAAATATGGACTTATTTATAACCATAATACTTTTTTTATTTGCACAGAAAACACAATATATTTCAATAATAATTTTAGGGAATAAAATTCTAACAATAATATTTATATATCTTATAAACTAATCTGTACAACGTATAAATATCTATATAACTAAATGTATTAACATTCTTCTTCAAGTGTACATTCTCTTTGTACATAGATTTCTTGTGTACACAGGAAAACAATTAATTGAGCACTAAAGTGTACATATCATTTATAGTACAGAGTACGAACACAACATACATAAAGGACAGTTTCACATGTGTTATAGAAAGCAAAATATAGTCTTGAAAAACAGTTTAAGATTCAAAGATAGTGCGATCATTGTTCCTCCAATACATTTCAAATGATTGAACCTTTATGAAAAAATTGGTACATTGAACTGGTCATGCTGAACATTGAGAACATCAGTAGTGAGAAGTGTAGTAGTCTGAGTTTTTTTTACTACGAAGCTCAGATATTTGGAAGTGAGTGCAAAGGAAATTTAATCGAAGTTTGCTTTTTTTAACCCTACTAATATCAAGATTTTTTGTCTACTACTGTCAAGATTTGTTAAAAAAACAAAGTATTAAAGAAATGGATTTAGAAATATAACAATAAATTATTTATTTAGTAATGAAGTATAAAAAACTATTGTAATAATACAATGAAGATAAGTAGCAGAAAATATGTTTTAGATGTATTAAAAAAATTATTACTCATTTTAATTTTATTATTCCATTAATTATTCCTTTATTAATTTTAATATTCCATTATTTATTCCTTTATTAATTTTAATTTTCCCTTTAATTATTCGTTTATTATTTTAAATTTTCCTTTATTAATTTGAATATTTCTTTATTTTACCTTTATTAATTTTAATATTCCTTTAATTTTTCCTTTTTTGATTTTAATATTCTTTTAATTACACATTTATTAATTTTAATATTTCTTTAATTTTTTCCTTTTTTGATTTTAATATTCTTTTAATTTTTCCTTCATTAATTTTAATATTGCTTTAATTATTCCTTTATCTTTTATCTAATTTTAATATTTCCTTTTAATTTAATTAATTCTTTATAATTTTATTATTTATTTTTAAAAACAATGAAAAAAATTATATAAAGATGCTTCTTTACTACTTTAAATTAATATAATTTTTTTCTTCACAATTATAATTCATGCAAAACTTTAAACTGCAATATGTATTCGTGCAGCTATGATTTGACACTTGTACTTGAAAATAAAAAAATTAGAACATCATAACATTGTATTTCATTAACTCTATTGACTTTTTGTGAGATATTTTTTTCGGTACAAATCCTATTAATATATTTAATTTCCGTCATATATTGATCAGGAAAAACATATACTTCCAAGGAAGTTTAAACTAGGTCAAAACCTATTAATAAAAATTTAATTTAATATAATTGTTTTTCAAATTATAGTTTTCTAAGCACGTTTTTGTTATATAATGCCTGATATTTTAAGCTTCAGTTGCAATTTATAGTATTAATAAAGGTAAAATGAAAAAAAAAAATCATATTCATAAATAAATTTTTAATAGTAGCATAGTTATATAAAAACCAGAATAAGTAGAACTAATAAACTAAATCTTCTTTATTTTGTGCTAAGGAATCAGCAGGAAGATTGCAGATTTTTAATATATGCAGAAAATTATCCAAAAAAATACTTCATAAAAATTCTTTACATCACAAATATATTATTGTGATATAATGCCTAATTCTTTATGCCTCAGTAGCAATTTATAATATTAATATGGGTAAAACATTTTTAAAAACATCATAAATAAATTTTTAATAATCGCATAATTATATAAAAACCGGAATAAGTAGAATTAATAAACTAAATCTTCTTTATTTTATGCTAAGGAATCAGCAGGAAGATTGCAGATTTTTAATATATGCGGAAAATTATCCCAAATTCTAATAAAAAAATTTAAATTAATAAAAATTGTTTACATGACAAAAGTAATATTCTTATCTTTAAATAAAGTTTTTAACATGTTTTATCTACAAACGTAACTTAATTTCTGAATCTTTTGCACCCAACCTCGGAACATCTGAGCATTTCCTATCAGAATCTGCTATGCAGCAATAAACCGTTGACCTTCAAGTACCGTGGAAAACTCTACATTCTTGTAGAAGCATCATGCGCTGCAGATGGATTTGCAAAAACTTGAGTTGCATACTACTGAGATATCAGAGCTATGACACATATTGGTACTCTTACGCACCCAGGCTTAATTAGGAAAAACTATAAGAACTTTCCGAAACACAAACTATAACAATGAGTATAGAAAATATTTACAACGATTTACATGCTGATCAAGACATATACAATGCCACAACTAAATGACTGCTGACATCTCATCCAACCTTGTTTTCCCAACCTCGTCGTAGCTGGATATCTAGTTCCTGTTCTAAATTACAATGAAGCTCGATGTTGTACACATAAATGATTGCCATTAAAAGAGTTCAACCATAAAGGAAGCCTACTGTTTTCTTGTACTTGCGACTACAACTAGTTTGGTCACATGAGAGAGAGAACTTCCGGAGTCAACTGCAAGCAGTAACTCAGAATAATGCATGCGTTAGTTGCATTACTGACACAGTCTTATGTATTATGTATTAGCATCATGGAATTTAACGCGTATGCGTAGAGAGAAGAATGAAAAGATTCTATGAAATGAAAGATATGCTAGAATTGCTACAAGCTCATCTTTCATTCCTAGTTTTTGACTTTGCCAGAGAAATTCTGACTAGTAGCATCTTTTCCGCATAGCATCAGATATGTTTGTTTCTCTGTAGTATAATCTTTAGATCAAAGCTTGATTTGCTGCGATGACCTTGGCTGTTAGGACTGTATATGTCCTGAGGAAAATAGATGTATTTTAATTATTAATTAACGCTAATATAAAAATTGAATTGCTGTTTAATTCCCCTGTATAAATTTTTGGTCTTTTAACCACAATATTTTGATAAGAAATATATAAGATCCCCTACAATATTAATGAAAAAAATCAATTCAACTTCGTTAATTTTGATATACAATCATAAACAACAACAATAGTAATCTAAATATGGAAAATCATTTTAAAAATTGCAAAAAAAAGTACTGAAAAATATTTAATACTAGCTTTAAATAATAACACTATTATTGATAGGTATTATAACTGAACATTTTAAATATATTAACAAATATTTCACAATTTTTTTTTCAGATTGGGGAATTAATTTATACAAATAATAATTTTCAGTTAATATTTGAAAAAAATGCATGTTTTTAAAAGTATATTCACTTTATATATTTATATTATTTCACTAAATACATATATATTTGAAAGTTAAACTTTTTTTTGTTTGGAAGTTAAACATTTTTTTTTAAATTTGAAAATTAAACGTGTTTTTTTATTTGAAAGCTAAATGTTTCTTACAAAATAATTAATCATGGGAACAGAAAAATTATGATAACGGATTTTTTTCCCAAAACTGAATTTGACTTTTAAAATTGTCTTTTAAAATTAAGATAATAAATGATTTCAAAACGTATTGGAAAAATTTATTAAGGATTAAATTTAAAAAAAGGGAAATTTAAATTAAATAATTAGGGATCTTATATTTAAAAGGTATATACTTATTAGATATTATGCTTTTATAAATTCTTCGCTTAGAAAATTTCGATTTAATATATAAATATAATGATTCCTAATTATCATTCATGATATATCAATAATTGATATTAAGACTGAGAAAATTTACACTTGAAAATATTTGTAATTGATATGATTCGAATTTTTTTAAAATATAAATATATTTGAATTCATAATAAAAATAGCAAATTTTATTGAACAAAACTAATGTTTTATTTAAAGTTTTTTTTAAATATTGGCGAATATTTAATTATGATCATTTTGTTCATTCCAATAGTGTTATTATTTATTTACGAATTTATTTATTTGTGAATTAATATTTATTTACGAATTAATATGAAAAAAGAAACTGTCCTTTAATTTAAAATTCCATAAAGTATCATATCTGTCACCTACTCGTAAATAATTACAAATTAATGAAAGATTTTTTTTTCTGTTTTACACTAAGTTGAATACATATTTACATTTTAAAACTTAAAGTTTTTCTTAAAATATTTAAGAGAATTTAAATGTTAAGAAGACAATAATATTATCTAAATTTTAATTTTATACATATAAAGAAGAATTTTAACCTTCATTTTTTTAAAATCACAAATAATGATATAAATTCTTGAAAATTTTTATAAACATCTATTTCATAAAAATAATTTTCCATTTTTTAAAATATTAAACTACATTTACAAATAATAGCTGTAGTTTCAAACACGTTAATTTTTTTCATTATGAATTAAATCAACAAAAATATTCTTTTTTTGCAAAAAAATGATATGATAACAGCAATGTTATTTTATAAATTTATTTTTTTATATATTTTAGCGAAAATTTAATTATTTGTCGCATATAACATTCCTATATACAAATTTACTAGGAATTAAAAACAGAATGAAAATAAAATATTTTATCATAAATATACATACATTTTTAAACATGCATAGAAATTGAATTATCATATTTTTTTTCGAAGCCTTATTAAATACATTCAAAGGTATAGACAAATACGAGAAAACTTCAATTTGATACAAAATACATCTATTTTATACATTAATAGAGAGAAAAACTCTATTTTTAAAAATAAAGAAATCAATACATAAAAAAAAATATTCTTTTAAAATTTTATAATTTCAAGAGAGTGGAATATATAATTCTTCAGTTTCCTTATTTTATTTTTTGCAACATCAAAAATTTTGATATGCCTTTCTATTTTCTGATCTTATATGATACGTTTCAATAGCATGTTTCTTTTTATTAAAAATTTATCGACACATTTGTGCACAGCAATGATGAATCTGTTTTGAAATAAATTGATTAATAAAAATAATTATCTAAATTTTATAGATTCCTCACAGCAATCAATAATATGGATTCGTTTATAAAACTAACAGCATCAATGTCTATAACTGGACAAAGCATATAGTTCTCACTAGAAACTCATCAATTATTTTTCATACAAAGTTCTCACTTGTTACGACAGCATCAAACAAAACACCTAAATATGAAAAGCTCTAAGCAAATTGATGATATCTATACATCACAGGCATGGAAAATTAGCATCAGGTTGAATGTAAAAATTACTTTTAGCACACTGAAGTTTCCCTGTCAGGTGACAAAGAAACCTTCAACACTGTCATAGAAAAACTCTTTCTAATTGTGAACGATATCTATACCATGAAGTCTAAGACAAATACTTTAATGGAAGCTAAATGTAAATTTATTTTTCACTTTGAAGTTTTGTATTCACTCTTATACAGTCTTCTGTACAAAGTGGACATATATTATCTGCTCAGAATGCAAATTTAAATATATTTTTGTAAAAATATAATTATAATATTGATTTGATATGCCAGTAATGGAATTAAATAAGATTAACAATCTTTCCCCAAACTTTTTATTATTTAACTTATAAAGAAATTTATTCTTCAAAATAAAGCTTTGTTCAGTCACTCATTAAAGTTCTTCAGCTTTTATCTTTATATATTTAATTCTTTAACAAATCTTTTCTACACTGTGTACGTCATTTTTTACAATTTTAACAAGCAAATGTACAAACATGTACATGGAACTTTCAAAATAATATGTTCATTATAAAAATCATATGAATAAAATTATTTATGAATTATTTTATTTATGAAGAAAATTATTTATCAGTTATTTTAATTAAGAAGAAAATTATTTTAATTATGAAGAAAATTATTTATCAGTTATTTTAATTAAAAAGAAAAAAATTTTATGAATTATTTAAATTAAGAAAATTTTATTTATGAAATATTTTAATTATGAATAATATTAATTATGAATTATTTTAATTATGAATAAAATCATTTATAATCAAATAAGTTTTTCATATTAAAAGAATTTCAATACTTTCTCAATATCACCTTGAGTTACAAAAATTGGAATAAAAAAATCTGCCGAGATGAATTGACGATTTTAAAACAGACCTCAACCAAGAACTGTCCTTCCGGGTTTAGGTCCTTGGCATCATACATCGTTTTAAAATCATCAAAAATATCGTATATAACAAAATTGTAGTAATTGTAAGGAATAAGTTTTGTTTCCAAATTTCAAATAAAGTATATGATTTTCTTTAGTATTAACTAATGAAATTAACTAAGAAGTTTTTAACATTTTTCTTTACATGACTAATATCTACAGTAAGAAAAAAAATCAAATAGAAAGTTAGAAGATATGCTTTGTTTCTAGTTATCTGATATGAACAAAAATAAAAGATAGTATACTTCGACTATTGACGTTATATTTTCTGCTCAATTTCTACCTGATGCCATTCTAGTAATACTTTTAAACAGATAATCTAATTGGAACAGTAGAAAAAAAAAGGAACAATTATAATGAAATTAAAATTATGCTAGCTTATTGAATCTAATTCAAAATTGTATTGATTAAATGTTTGGAAATTTACAACAAGTTAATTATTCCTTTTTATGTTTAAGGACATTGTTAAAATAAAGATAAAAACCGTGCTTTCTGAGCAGATGTACATACATATTCATATTTCACTCTTGAGTCTTAGAAAATATGTGGAGTAATTCACCCACGGAGAACCACCGCAGCCCAAGAAGCAATATCACAGGATCTAGGATTGATTGGCTGAATGCTTCATTCTGACATGAATGCCTTAACATTTAGAATCAACATTCGATCAAGCTAACAAGTTTTGTAACATTAATAAAATTAAGCCTGAACTTAACATAAGAATACAAGTTTTTATCTTCTTCAGTTAGATAGTTAAACCGAAAATGTGTGTATTTTGTGACTAATGGCACTTGCCGTGGGCAAGCTTCCGTTGATGAGATCAGCATATTTTAAGCCTAAGAAATGTGTCTCTTTGTTTTACTAGTAGCGTCATCTAGGGCCAAGAGTACGACTTAGCTACACACACGTCACAACAATTTTGAGGAATGTTTGTATTATCAGTAAAAATCAGTAAGAAATAAGGCTTCTTTCAAAAATATCTTAACCAGAAGGCATGTCATAATACTGATAAAGACAAACTGGCTTCAAAACATATCAAATTATAACAAAGACAGGGTGAATTTAATGTAAATTATAATTCTGGTTAATTCAGTCTAACATTGAAAAATATTAAAATTATATTAAAAACAGTCCAGCTTTAATTCATATCATAGTTCTGGCAAAGAATATGAAAAAAATGTCAACATTCTTACAAAGAGAGAAAGACGATAAGTCACGAAATAATTCAAACAAAAATAATCATATCTGAAGTCATGAAGTAATTCGGAAAAAGATAATTTGAACTGGTTTAAATCAAATTGAACTTATTTAGACTTAGATTTTAACATTCAACAAACTTAGTTTAAATTATTATTTCCGAATATAACCTTTTTTGTTTGATAAAATGTCACTAAAAATCTTCTCATTTAAGTAAATACTTAAAAAACATAATGTAATTTTCTTTCTTCTCCAATTTGGTACTCAAACAGAAAATTTAGTGGTAATATTAATTTTTTAAAATTAAACAAAATTATTTTTTGATATATTGTGAAGAATATTAGATATATGATAAAGCCAGCTTGTCAGTAAGATATAAAGCATTTTTCAAAAATATCCCGACACAAAGGCATGTCATAATTCTGACAAACAGACCTCAAAACATGCTAAAATTATGACAAAGACAGCCGAATTTTAAGATATAGAATAATTTTACTTAAGAAAGCCTGAATTTAAAAAAAAATGAGAAAATTCTGACAAAAACATCCTGACCTACAGCATTATTCAAATAGACGTAGCCTTAACTTAAGTCATGGTGTGATTCTGACAAAAAAAATCTGAATTTGTAGTATGTTCTGATTGTAACAGTTAAAAACATTGTATAAATTTTTATTTCAAATTAAAACATTTTTTGATTGATTAAATGTGATTTAAATCTTCCATTTCTAAGAAATTACAAAATTAGCAAACAATAATTAAAATTACAGATAACCAAACGATTTTATAACTGTACTCTGTAAAATATGGAATTGTATTTTTCTGACTTAATAAAAATTGGAAAAATTTCTATGTCAAATTATACGAGTTGATTCTGCTTTGCACTCATGCCAAAATCGAAGCATACCAGCTCACGTTCTATTCTATTTCTGAGAAATGATTGCATTTCGGAATTTGCTTTCGCTCAGAAGGGGAAAATACGCATTTTCAGGTTAGGCCTCTGTTAGAAATTTCAATTGCAGATCATGAGAATTTTATTTTAGATAGCAGGTGATCATTCATTACCTTATTTCAGAATATCAATTAAAGCAATGGCATGGGTACTATGAGGCATTCATTAGTTCGTGTAGGATATTAATTTATTTTAAAATGAAATATTCGTGCAATTTGAATGTATTGGCCCTGAAAATGGGAATTAGCACACCTTCATGTAAGCAGTACTTGAAAAATAATTTAAGCAGCTGCTTCAAATTATCAATTATTTCTGAAATCATGAATGAAATGTATACGTACAAGAAATATTTGTGTAAGTTTTAAATATTCAAAATTAAATTTAATAATATTTTTAATTAATAATGAAATATTAATTCAAAATAAAAAACACGAAATACAATAGAAGTATTTAAATATTCAAATAAAACTTTATAAAAATTATATAAATTATTAGAAAAAAAGAAAAATAAATAAGTTATTATATATTTCAGCTGTAAGATTAAGTTGTTATAATATATTAAAGAATAAGCAGCAGGTTAAATTATCTTTCGAAGACAGAGTGTCGCAGGCAATGTAAACTTTTGGATAGCAGGTTTTTGGCAGCATTCAATAGAGAAGTATTTTAGTGTATCCTTCCAGTTTTAGTGTACTTTTATAAGCCAAATTAATAACATTTTATTTGATATTGTAATATTCAGAGCAAAATATTTATATAATGTAATAAAAAATTTAAGTTAAATAATTTATGCAAGAAACTGACATAGTTAATTAATTTTAATTCAAAATAAATGCCCAACATTTAAGGCTACCAGGGACCTTTAAAATGACTTTCTGCAATTTTCTCTTTAGCAATTTAAAATTTCACAGACATTAAGAGTAACACAATAGGAGATGACACACAGAATTTTAACATATTATATTAATTTATTTATGAGTTGGGGGGTTCAATTTAAAATAATATTAACTATAAATAACGGAAAGGAAAAATGTTCCGGTCGCTCCAAATTTGTTCGAAAGAGCTACAATTTTTATTATTACTTACGCTAACCCTTTTGAAACAAAAGTTGGAACTAATCTTGAAGTCTGAGAACAAAATATCAAAATTAACCAATATAATAAATTAAAACTACTTAAACTTTTTTAAAAACATCAGTAGGTTTAAGTTATTATGTTGTTCAAGTTATTAAGTTATTTATTAACATTGACAAGAAAAAAAATCTTATGTGTTGCTCTAAATATTCATTTTTAACTACAATAAATAATTAAAATACATAGTAACAAATTCTTTCAAAATATTGAGATATTTTTCTTAACTGTCCTAGTTTTGAGCTATCACATTGGTTAATTTTTATATTTCGTACTCAAATTTGAAGATTAATCCCAACTTTTGTTTCAAAAGGGTTAGAGTAAGTAATTATAAAAAATGGAACGTCAAAACATTTGGATCAAATAAAGCATTTTTCATTAATGTTATTTATCGCTAATATTATATTATATTAGCCCCCTAACTCAGAAATAAATTAACGAAATGCTCTATAGTGTTAGTCTTAATGCCTGTAAAACTTCAAATTGCTAAGGGGAAAATTGCAAAAAGTCATTTTAAAAGTCCTTGGTCACCTGAAGAGACAAACCAACGTCTTTTAACATAAATTATGTCATTAATATCTCGATTAGAAATGTGATTTCACGGTAAATGTAATTTGGCTGTACGTGTGTTAAATGCTTGTCTTTAAAAGCCATATATCATGCATTTGGGCATAGATTATTTGCATTTTAGGGAGTGGTTGGAACTGACGAGTGCCTTCCGCGCGGTTCATATAATGAACAAGGTCTTCCTGTAGCACCACATACGCCGCTGATTACTTTTTATTGGATTTACTGGTGCTTTCTTTCTGAGGGATGTAAATAAATATACCATTTTCGGTTATTCTGACCCTCACGAGGCACATTCTAGATTTGAATTTGCTTGTTAGTATAAATCAAAGATTTGTAAAATAGATGGCAGAATCCACAAATTTATGGGGAAAAATGTGAATTCATAATTATTGAAAAAGGCTCAATCAAATAAATATTCATATCATAGAGAAATATTTTTTAAATAAATCATAACATATTTAAATATTAACTGCATGGATTCTAATAGGTCTCAAAAAGCCATGCAATGAAATTACGGCGAACTCCCGAAATTAGTGCATTGCCGGGATATCACTAAGAAATTCCTTTTATTTCGTCAAGAGACATATTGAATATCTGTGGCACTTCTTTGTTTATAAAAAAGTAGGCCGGAATAAGTTTTAGAGTCAGATAGTTTTCTTCAGCAAGTTTCAAAATATATCCTAATATAAAGTTATATAAAACTAAATGGGTTCTTCTACTGTATTTCAATCCCTTGATTATCTTTGAAAGTGTTGTCTTTGTAATTTTTGAAGGAGCAGGCAATTTAGCCGATTTTTAAAATATAATCTCGAATACTAATTTTTAATTGCTTTCAGAGAAAATTTATAAATTAAATTTTATTTTTGAATTATTTCAATTTTATTAGATATTTGTATTATAAAGCTTCCATTATAAATAATTGTTATTTAACTAACATTATTTTCCAAAATTCCATATTCAATCTTCAGAAGAATATACTTATAGTTACAATATTACATAAATAATGATTGATTTAGATGAAATTTTCTCAAATTTAAGGATTATATTTAATGTATATCAGTGTTAATATTTAAAATTTTGAATATTTTCTGGTATATTTACTTCGCTGAATATATAAGGGCACAATATAATTTTAGACTCGTAAGTAGTTAATACTTTTATTTTACATGTGACATCTTGTCTGAGATTAATTCCAGTTACAATAATACGTATTTAACAAATTTAATAATTATTCGTTAATAACTTTTTGATTTAATATTCTTATATATATATATATATATATATATATATATATATATATATATATA
>JAOUZG010009736.1:864257-891676 GCA_026289955.1 Argiope argentata
ATATATATATACAATTCTTTCAAATAGTGGTAGATGAATTCAATTTTTGGAAGAAATTTAACATCATGTGATACTTTTTTCTGAGGACCCAATTTTTATTGCTTTATGTTGTGTGGGATTTCTTAAAGCCTTAATCGGTCGTGTTTTACTAAGAATTCCAATATAATGAATTTTATTCTACAATGTCGCTGAATGTTCGAATGTAGGGGGATTTCCGTGGATTCTGCCTGCGTCTGCGACACCCTGCCACTGAGTACCGCCTTGGGAGGGAGGGCAGCCCTACATACGATAGGGAGAAGGGATGCTCTCTCTGCTTCTAGTTATCTCTTCGCTTGGAGCCGAGCAGTGTGAGGAATGAGACCCTGGTGGTCCTCCTGGGCTCGCTGGTGGCTCTCCGGGAGCCGTTCCCTAATTGTCAAATGTTGGGGTCCGAGGAACTCTGCAGGCCTTTGCCGGGCATTCCCTCCCCGTACTCCTCACCGCCCCCTTCCCCCCTGTTGTACGGCGACATCAGCCGTGAGCGGTCGGAAGCAGAGCCGAAGTCCAGATTGTACTGAAAAGACACGCGAGGAAAGGAGTTAGTACATTGCAACATCCAACTAAAATAACACTAGAAAATGAAACATAAAGGACATCTTCTAGCACTTGATCGATTGAAATAATAGTCTAGATGACTTTAATAGCCTCTATATTTTATAGTTTATTACTTTTATGGTTTACATTTGATCGTTTTAAATAATAGTTTCGATGACTTTAATAGTCTTTATATTTTATAGTTTATACATAAATAAAATATAGAGGACATCCTCTAGCATTTGACTGAATGAAATAATAGCTTCGATGACTTTAATAGCCTCTATAGTTTATAGCTTATTAATTTTATAGTTTATACATAAATAAAACGTAGATGACATCTAACATTTGATCGATAAAAAAAATTGTTTCGATGATTTTCATAGACTCTATAGTTTATAGTTTATTACTTTCATAGTTTATAGATAAATAAAACATAGAGGACATCCTCCAGCATTTGATCAATTAAACTAATAGTTCTGACGACTTTAATAGGCTCTATAGTTATAAGTTTATACGTCAATAAAACATTGAGGTTATCTTCTAGAATTTGATCGATTGAAATATTTTCGATGACTTTCATAGCCTCTATAGTTTATAGTTTATTAATTCTGTAGTTTATACATAAATAAAACATATAGGACATCCAATGGCATTTCATCGATTAAAATAATAGTTTCGATGAATTTAATAGCCTCTTAAGTTTATACTTTATTGCTTTTATAGTTTAAACATAAATAAAACATAGATGACATCCTCCAGTATTTGATTGATTGATATAATAATTTCGGTGATTTTAATATTGTCTATGGTTTATAGTTTATAACTTTTATAGTTTATACGTAAATAAAGCATAGAGAACATCCTCTAGCTTTTGATCGATTGACATAATAGTTTCGATGACTTTAATAGTCTCTATAGTTTATAGTTTATACTTAAATAAAGCATAGAGGACATCCTCTAGCATTTGATCGATTGAAATAATAGTTTCGATGACTTTAATAGCCTCTATAATTTGTTAGTTTATACATAAATAGGGCATAGAGGACATCCTCTAGCATTTGATTGATTGAAATGATAGTTTCTATGACTTAAATGACCTCTATAGTTTATAGATTATTATTTTGATAGTTTATACATAAATAAAACGTAGAGGACATCCTTTAGTATTTCATTGATTGAAATAATAGTTTAGATGGCTTTAATAGCATCTATAGTTTATAGTTTATACATAAATAAAACATAGAGGACATCCTCTAGCATTTGTTTTATTGAAATAATTGTTTCGATTATTTTAATAGCCTCTATAGTTGATACTTTATTACTTTTGTAGTTTATACATAAATAAAGCATATAGGATATCCTCTGGCATTTGATCGATTGAAATAATATTCTCTGACTTTAATAGTGTCTATAGTTTATAGTTTTTGCATAAGTAAAACATAGAGGTTATCCTTTGGAATTTAATTGATTAAAATAATAGTTTCGATAACTTTAATAGTGTCTATAGTTTGTTACTTTCATAGTTTATACATAAATAAAACATAGAGGACATCCTCTAGCATTTGATTTATTCAAATAGCAGTTCCGATGACATTATTAGCCTGTATAGTTTAAAGTTTATTACTTTTATTTTTTATACATAAATAAAACATAGAGAACATCCTATAGCATTTTATCGATTGATATAATAGTTTCGATGACTTTAATAGCCTCTATAGTTTATAGTTTATTACTTTTATAGTTTATACATAAATAAAACATCGAGGACATCCTCTAGTTTTTGATCGATTGAAATAAGAGTTTCGATGAATTTTGTTTCTTTTATATTTTTCCTTATATGAAATAAATTCATAAAATTTATTGTAAACCTCAAAAAGATAAGACTAAATATTTGCCATGTTTGATTTTTTGAGCGCTACTGTGACATTTATTTTGCTCATCTAATTGGTTACAGTATGATTGAAAAATACAATGAACACAATGAAAAGAATTTGTAATTACGATTTCTATTCAAAATGTGTGTATAAATCGTAGAATTGTATCAAAATACTAAAGAATAAACTATAAAACACTTTTAATGAACAAAATATAGAGGATGTCTTATAACATTTCATAGTGCGATTTAATAATTTAGGTAACTCTTAAAACAATGTCTTTGGATATTATACACCAACAAAAAACATCAATAGAAAACAAAACATATAAGTTATATCTTGCATTCGATTGATTGAAATAATATTTTCTATGATTTTTATTCCCTTTATAGTTTCGCATGAATGAAATAAACACATAAAAATTATTGTAATCTTCAAAAAATGCTGACTCAGTATTTTGAAAAATGATTGATTTGCTTTTTGTTTTTTGAAAACTATTTTGACATATTGTTTGTTCATCTATCTGAGTACAATATAATTCAAGATTACAATAAGCGATATGATAAAAGTTTTTTTTATGATTGTCATACCAAATTTCCATAAAAATCATTGTAATGTATTAATACATTAAAGAATAAGTTGTCGAAATAATTTTAGTTAACAAAATATAAAGGATGTCCTCTAGTATTTGATAGCATGAAATAATAGTTAAGATATCTTTTGTTTCCTTTTCATTTTAATGTACTCAATGAATACAAATAGAATGTAATGTATTGTAATTGTCAAAAAAATGTTATCTTGAAATTTTGAGGAATCTTTGAAAAAATATTTTTGAACACAAGTTTGTTTTAATATATTTATGATATTAAGTCAACTGTGAAGAAAATAACACCAAAAATACTTCGAACAAGAAGTGGAAAATTTAATATAAAATCTTAAAACTAAAATTGTAGATTTCTGCTAAAACTAAACTGAATTTATTTGAAGAAAGACTATCTGCAAAGATTTCCGAATTTAAATTTTCACAATAACTTCAGGAAAGCAGAGATTAATGGAGAATTTTTGTATGTAGATTTCATTTCTAAAACGCAGATGGATATTAAATTTGAAAATAAGACAATTCAATGGACCGTCTGTAGGTTTATACTTTCAAAAGCATACAAAAACAATTACTTGAAAACTAAGTGTTTTAAAAATGCGAAATTGAAACTTCTGTCAATACGATTACAATTATATGGCAAATTTTATTTTTAGACAAACATGCTCAAAATACACTTTTGAGTGGGTTATATTTATACTTCTATCGTAACTACACTCAGCAATATATCGTAAAAAAAACTATACACTAATTGACTATTTCATATTATTATTAGTTAATGTTATGATAATAATAATATATAAGTACATGTATTAGAATGCATGCTACATAGTTGGAATAACCATTATCACTGGCCATCGTTAAAGTAATTTCATATGAAATAATAAATCTTTTATCCATTTTTACTAGGGCAATGAATAAAAAAAATATTGATAAAATCAAGTTTATGGCTGAGATTAGCTTTTTATTATCTTACGATTATTGATTTCATATCGAAGTAAAAATACGGATGTGTCAAGAAAGTTGTTTAAGATAAAATACAACATTCCTTTACCTTTGTGGCGCAAACTAAGCACGTGGTAACTACTTTGGAAATGGCGTTCATGAGGTTTTTGGTCTCTTTGATGACATTATCTACCTGAAAGTTAAAAAAATGTGTGGAATATAAAAAGTATCAAGGATATATATATTGATAAATTTAAGACATTCCTCACACAAATTAAGATAGAAAATAATTTTATTTTTAAATAAGTACTATTCCTAAAGAAAAAGGATTTAAAATTTGTGATTTTGTTTAAAAAATAAACTTTATGACATTTTGAATATCTTCCCTAATTACTTTAGAAAATGAAACATTTAATGTTTTCTGACATTTATTTTATAAAACATATCAATAGTTATAACAAATTTCAAAAGAAATTTCATTGTTTAGATTTTAATTCTATAGAAATGCATTAAAATTATTTAAAGAAAAATAGTAATCGATTAAAAATTAAGATGATTTTGTTGGATTTTAAATATTAATCTAAAAGGTTTCAAGCTCTTTAACTCTGTTTAGTTTTATTTTATTTGAATCATTTATTAGGTAAATAATAAACTCAAAAACAAAAGATATGAAAATAGGAATGAAATATAGAATTGTTTGAAATATGTTAAATGACTTTCAAAATAAAGCTAATAATTTATTTATGAATAAAACAACATATAGCAAAAACTAGATTTTATTTGTAACTAAATGGAAAAAAAATTTTTTCTTGTTTGGAATGGAAAAAATATTTTGTTTTAATGAAAGGGGGTTAAATAAAAAAAATCTATTTATAAAAATGAATTATATATGCGAAATTATTTCTTCAAAAAGGCGAATTTTATGTAACGTTGTAACAAACCAATTTATTACAAAAAACATGTTTGGTTATCTATATATCTCTTTAAAGATAAAAGTACTTTCAAAATTCGATTTTTTGCAAAGTTATTAACAATTATTAATCAATATTCATAGATTCTAAACTTTCTTTATCTTAAACTTGCTTGAATCTTATTTCTGTGTCCATTCTTTCGGAAAGCAAATTGGATTTTTTTAACATTTTCATAACACACATAATGTAATGATTTATTCTTAATGTAAGTAAAATGATTATTTTTGCTTTAACATGGGCATAAAACTTTTTCAATATTCTGAATACAAAGAGAATATACAACACTTTCCTGAAATATACAATGAGCAATGAATGTTTTTTAAACCTTTTTTACTTGTTTTAATATTTAATAACGCGAAAATTTCACGACAATTATCGTTTGAAGAATATTCAAAAATTAGATAGAAATGCATTTACTTTGTATTTCAGAAATTAATAAGTATAGCTTTTAAGCTATCTTCTAGATTTCAAAAGACTCATTCAATAAACTTCTAAATCAAATGTTTTTTATTGATACCATTTTTTATTTCAACTGTTTTAAAATTATCATTTAACTGGTATGTTCTGATTTCATTAACATATTTTACTTATATTTTATTCAAAATTTTAAAACGTATCTCATTTATAGAGCTTTTCAAAACCATCACCTTGAATTGCAATTTAAAACTAATATCCAAATTTTTAAAATTCAAGTGAGGCAAAAATTATAATAAAAAATTTTATCCATAAGCAAATATACCTTTGTAAACGTTGCAGCTTTTCCAACTGTTGTGTTTTTAACTGTGAACTGAAGCTGTTGAACAAATGTTGGTACACGATCTAAATTTTCTAACATTTCTTTTTTATGTGTACCTCCTGGAACCTAGAAAATCAATAAAACACATTAATAATATTAAGTCTTTTAATCTGGCCACAATATTACATTTCAACAATTGACCTTTTTATAACATTTCAGACAAAAAGATGAAGCAAACAAATTCTAAAATTGTAAAATTTGAAATTTGTAACCATTTCTACATATTTCTTTGAATCTCTGTAAAAAGATAAAAGTGAGTTATTCTAAAATTTACGTTATTCTTTATTTGGTGCATTTACTTTTGAATAACTTAAAATAACTAAATGAATTCTCTTAAAGTTATATTTATTCACTTGTTTGTATGTGTTATATATTTGTATAATAACATTCTACAAGATGAAATTAAATAATGCCACAAATGTTCTTCTGATATTTTAGCAATTTCTATAGGGTTGTAGGGAATAAATGAATTAACTCTAATTATCAAAAAAAAGAGTACATAGATCAATGTCCATTATAACTTAATTTATTCTACGATTTGACGCAGCGGCATGAAGTATATGATAAAACATTGTACAATTCGATCCAGTCGTTCGAAAGAAACGAAGCACTTGCAATCCCAGGTAACAAGCTGCCTAACCAAGATTCTGCCAAAGATTAGACAAGAAAGTGTAAATTCTTAGCAATTTCTGTTATATTATCTTTAATGAAATGAAAATTCAAAAATTTTCAAACTAATGAATAATTATCTTTTCTTCTTATGTTTACGATCTATCGGAGGTTTAAAAAGTGTCCTTAGAATTATAACACGATATAAAAGTGTATGATAACGTAAAATTATTGTACAATTTGATCCAATGGTTAGACAGAAACAAAGGGTGCGTGAATCCCAGTAACAAGCTGACTAACCAACTTTTAAAAATTTTGACAATGGAGTATGAACATTTAGATATTTATGCTTCACTGTCTTTACAGAAAAGAAAACTCCAAAGAACTTCCAGACTAATGAGGGACTCTCTTTTTTGTCATGTTGATGATCTATCGGAGGTTGAAAAAATGTCCCTTGAATCATAACATGATATGTAAGTCTATGATATCTCAAATTATAGTACAATTTTATCCAGTATTTACAGAGAAACAAAGTACATTTGAATCCCAGGCAACAAGTTCATTACCCGACATTCAAAAATTTTGCCAATGAAATATGAACAATTAGTCATTTATGCTCCACTATCTTTCCAAAAAAGAAAATGCCAAAGAACTTCCAGACTAATGAGAGACCGTCTTTTGTGTCATGTTTATAATCTATCAGAGGTTGAAAATATGTCCCTTGAATTATAACACGATATACAAGCCTATGATAGTTCAAACTATTGTACAATTTGACCCAGTATTCAGAGAAAACGCAAAGGATTCTGGAATCCCGGGTAACAAGCTGACTAACCAACTTTTAAAAATTTTGACAATGGAGTATGAACATTTAGATATTTATGCTTCACTGTCTTTACAGAAAAGAAAACTCCAAAGAACTTCCAGACTAATAAGGCACTCTTTTTTTGTCATGTTTAAGATTTGTCGGAGGTTTAAAAAATTTCCTTTGAATAATAACATGATATACAAGTCTATGATATCTCAAATTATTGTACAATATTATGCAGAATTTACAGAGAAACAAAGTAGATTTGAATCCCGGGTAACAAGCTGACTAATCGACATGCAAAGATTTTGAAAATGGAATATGAACACTTAGTCATTTATACTCCACTATCTTTCCAGAAAAGAAAATTCCGAAGAACTTTCAGACCAAAGAGGGACTTTCTTTTTTGTCATGTCTAAGAACTACCGGAGGTTGAAAAAATGTCCCTTGAATCATAGCAAGATATACATGTCTATGATATCTCACATTATTCTACAATCTTATCCAGTACTTACAGAGAAACAAAGTAGGTTTGAATCCCAGGCAACAAGCTGACTTACCGACATTTAAAAAAATTTGACAACGGAATATGAACACTTAGTTATTTATGTTCCACTATCTTCCCAGAAATTAAAATTCCAACGAACGTCTAGACTAATGAGGGACTCTCTTTTTTGTCATGTTTATGATCTATCGGAGATTTTAAAAATGTCCCTTGAATCATAACACGATATACAAGTCTATGATAGCTCAAATTATTGTACAATTTTATCCAGTATTCAGAGAAAAACAAAGAACGCTTGAATCTCAGGTAACAAGCTGATTAAACAACGATGGAATATGAACACTTAGCCATTCATGCTTCACTACCTTTACAGAAAAGAAAATTGCAAAGAACTTACGGACTAATGAGAGATTTTTACTTTTTTTTTACAATCTATCGGAGATTGAAAAAAATACCCTTTTAAGTATAATTTAATTTAAGAATTAATTATTTTGAATTTTTCTTAATGCGTTTTCTAAACATTTATCATTTTAACAGAGATTTTACAATTAAATCCAGACAGAATTTAAAACAGTTTTAAGCAAACAGAAAGTTATTTTAAGTTTTTTATCATCCACTCTATAAGTTTTTTAGAAGTAGCATTAAATATTAAATACATCAGCAGCAATTCCCTTGTTAGCTATCGAACATTTGATCAAGAGACCTGAATAATTGATAACAGTTTATAATTAATAACAGTTATATAATCTAATAATGTTAATGCCCTTTCCGATTTCTATACTTTCAGTTCGATTTTATGAACTATAGTTAAAGAAAATCATAGAATAGATTATCTGATTTCTTTAAAATTTTTACTTAAAGCTGGTAGACATATTATTTAAATAATGGATGATTGATTGTTTATTTAGTGCCTTTGTATGGTTACACAAGATGTTACATCCTCTGATAACGCAAAATGATCTTTATTATTGTACATATTGTATTGTTATAGATATTGTGCTATATAAACAATATGTAATATGTATTGTTATAGATATTGTGCTATATAAACAATATGTAATATGTATTGTTATAGATATTGTGCTATATAAACAATATGTAATATGCATTGTTATAGATATTGTGCTATATAAACAATATGTAATATGTATTGTTATAGATATTGTGGATATATAGATATTGTGCATATTATAGATAATGTATTGTTATAAATATTGTGCTATGTAAACCATATGGAATATGTATTGTTATAGATATTGTGCTATATACACCATTTGGAATATGTAATTTTATAAATATTGCGATATATAAACCAGATGGAATATGTATTGTTATAGACATTGTAAATATATAAATATTGATAAATGTATAGATATTGTAGATATTATGGATAATGTATTGTTACAGATATTGTGCTACATAAACAATATGGAACAATACCATGAGTATATCGTATTTTTTGCAAAATTTAAAGCAAATCTTATTAATATGATAAGATATTTTGTAATGTCGTATAAATAAGGTTTTCTTTCAGAGGCATTTCCAATTTTCTGAGAAAATTACAAAAATATTTTAACAAAATATAGAAATATGTGAACTAATAAATAAATACACTATTATTTATCATTGAAAACAGTTCATCGCAATTTTTATAAATGTCAAATGTCAATTAAAAATGAAAAAAAAAATTAAACTGAAGATGATCTATACATTTTGTACCTGATATGAAAAATGTCTCACTACTTTGTAAAATCTGTTTGCTTCTTCAGCGAAGAATTCAGCTTGGGTAAAGAGGTCCTGTAAGGAAAATAATTTTTGATATTAAATTTTTAGATAATAAAATATTTGAAAAAATAACTTTAACCATAACTTTAATTTTAGACAACAAATAAATAAAAAAAATATTGGCGTATCAAAACCAACTACGATTAATTAACTAAGTACCAGTCATTAGGTGTTTTATAAAATAATCCAAAAAATTTGGTAAATCTTAATTTTTTATGTAATGCAAACTTTTTATATAAGAAAATATACTGTACACATTATTAATAAATGCAATTTTCGTGAGTTTTATTTTTATAACATTTTAAATGAAAAACCCTTATTAATGACTTAAATAACATTCCATGACTTAATCCTTATTCAATGACTTAACAATTAATCGAATAATAACCACGAACAAAAGATTAATTTTCATTTCCTTATAAATAAATGTAATTTCCAGTTGATCTATCCAATGTGCCATGGAATATAAATTCCTTAAAAAAGAATTAAACTTCTGAAATAATATAAACATTTGGTCAGTATTGCAACTGATTTAATAAATAACCGAATAATATTAATTAATAAGACTTTAATGAAATATTAATAATAATAAAGATTTAACTCTTCATACTGTTTATTCATATTTTTTTATTTTCTTTTCGGGAAAATATTTTATTTTTGCTTAGCACATAATAAATTACTAAATTTTGAAACATTTTAGAAAATATTTATGTGAAATATTAAATTTTCATATAAAAATTCCTTTTCAACATAGTTTTATTTGAATTCATAATTACTTTATAATTATATCAAATTTCTCTTTATTTATAACGTTTTCTGTGTACTAATAATATATTTCTCTAAAACATAAACAAAATGAAATAATCGAAGAATTTAACGTGATTAACGAAAAATGAGTTACACTTAAAAAATTGATACTTATTTTTTGTTAAACACAGAAAAAATAGAAATACAGAATAGCTTTAATGGCAATATTAAAAACTTAGCTGTTAGGTAAGCTTGAAATATTAAACTTAACATTTTAGAAGAACAAAATGTTAGAAATTAAGATATTTCAATATATATATATATATATATATATATATATATATATATATATATATATTTAAATATTTAATTGAAAAGCCTAATTTCAAAATTGGTAATTAAGAAACCATTATATACTTGCTTGGAAAAACTAGTATGCAATCATTTTAAACAAATAATCATTAAATATAAGACTATTAAAAATAAATTCTGATAAAATAAAATGGATTCATTAAATTTTCTTAATTGTTTCTTTTTTAATAAGAAAATTGGTTTCAAAACATAATTTTATTTTAAACGGCTTGTAACTTTATTTTCAACAAATTTTTCTTTTAAATACATCCAAAAGGAAAGGAAACAATAAAAATACCTCTCCAAAAACAAAAACAAAAAAGTAACCTGAATAATTCTTTTATTTCACCATTAGCTCTTGTTTCAATTTTATTCTTAAATCAATGCTTTAATTTACAACTTTATAATGTGATTTTTCTTAAATTACAATTCTTTATTTATTATAATTTATTAATAATGATTATTAAAATAATTTAACAATAACTAAATTATTACATGGATCAGCTTCTTATTATTTGAATCGCAATATTCATTAAATAATATTTGAAAAATGAAAAAAAGTTCATACATTAATTGTTATATAAAAGCAAAGGATATTAAAACTTGTCTTTCATACATTTGAACTTCACAATTATTAAAATAACAGTTATTGAAACGTGTTTCCCATAAACTGGAACTTCACAAATATTTAAATAACAGATATTGAAATGCCTTTTTCATAAATTCGAACAACATAATCTTATTAAATAGCAAATATTGAAATTTATTTTAAAAATATTTGGTCTATATTTAATAGCTTTAAATAATAGACCCATAATAAAAATTAATTTAGACTAAAAATCATCCCCCCAGAAATCAAATTTACCTGCGTTGTTTTTAACTCGCCTTCTCCCCTTGTGAATTGATACATGGAGAAGGCCATTGTTGACATCGTTTTTGCCCTGCGGACAATATCATTGTCCGCTGTTGGCCATTTGTCCGTTTCAGCATCCATTTCTGACGTCAGCTGCTTCATTTCTAAGCCTAATTTGGCTATGTTAGACTGTTCCTGTTCCAAAAAGATGAATAAGATTCACATTAAAACATTGGCATCACAATTACATTAAAAATAATAGGCGTTACCAGATCCATAAAATAAGCTATGTATTCAGCAATGGACCAAAATTAGAAGGGATACAATGTATCACGTCTTTTTTTTAAATGGTTATAGAAACTTTGAATTTTCAATTTTTTTTTTTTTCATAATTTCATTCGACAGACGAAAATTTTTCGAATTTTTTGGGGCATTGCACATGTATGTGGGAATTAATATTTAGAACTCTAAATAAGCTCCAATTAATTTTAAATGTTTTCGAAACTGGTGAAAATATAACTCCCTACATATTAATTTAATTGTTAATTCCTAATTATTGTAAAAGATGGAGACACCAATCATTTCAATTCATACGTCATCTGTTAGTGACGTCAGAGTATCAGCTTTGCTACTTAAGGAACTTCTCTCTTCGGAGAGTCGCCATTTTCGGAATGTGAAAAGATGATGTTCATTTAATTTTTTCTGCATTAAACGGATGCACTAGGCCTAAAATTAGCGCTATTGGTCTCCCCACCTTTAATTGAAAAAGTGTTCAACTATCTTTTAAGTAAAATCTTTGCTCTTTTGTAAATAAGTTGAATGTTGTGATTTTTGTTTAGTGTTAATTTGTGTTTTGGCTAAACAAATTAATTGTTTGTTTAAGCTTGACGTTTTCTATTTTCAACATTAATTTAACAGCCCCTAGACACCTTTCCTATATATATGTTTGTTAATTAGTCAAAAGAATATTGCAAAAACATAAAGGGCATTCAGGATTTTTCACACAGAAACATTCACTGTAAAGTCATAGTTCTCAATGCTACATGTCCCAGAGAAACACCACGTCATAGAGAATAAACAGAAAAGGCCCCTTCCATAGATGTCCGGATATACTTTTTTAGGGAAGGCTTGTAACCTGACCGGTAATGACTCATAGGAATTTTTGGCTGGACCACAGTTCTACTTCGCTTTCAGTGCTTGCGTGAATAATTTAATAAAAATGATTCATCGAATCAATATGAAAATTTTCAAAATAGCTTATACACACATAACAATGAAAATCATGCAAACCAAAGCATTATTATGTATCGTTTTTTCTATGCCTGCTAATGTACTAAATTTGTTTTTTAAAAGCGTTATAATGTTTTTCAAAACAAAAAAAAAGTTAAATAAAGGCAGATAAAACAATTAATGTAATTGATCGCTTTGCATGATTATTGTGTTCTTCGGGAGTAAGTTGGTTTAATATTTGTTAATATAAGTTATATATAATAATTATGTCTACTACAATTTATATATAATATGTTGTTTTCCATATGTATTTTAATTAATGAAACTTATTTCACTGACTTAAATATTTACAATTATAAGATTAAATGCCTTATAAAAATGAGTTAAAAATTCTATAAGAAGGTTTTCCGTAAGTAGCATTTAACTAATTTTCGAGTTTCGTTTCAGCTATTAAAGATCCTATAATCCTTATTACAAAAAGATTCATAATTTATGCAATAAAACTAAAAAAAAATTGCATCAGTTAAAATCACTTCTATAAGACTGGTAAGTCATTATAAAATTAATTTCATCTGAATCATTTATAGTCTGTTGAGAAAAATTAATTTTAAACATATTAACTGGAATATTTGATTCGAATAATAGAAATGTATTGTGAAATATCGCAATCCCAGTTTCTTAACTTTTAGCTTACATTGTTTTATGGCTTTGTTCTGAGACTCTCTTTTTTTTGGGGGGGGGAGATTTTGCATGAGATGCCACAAAAAATAACTAAGAATTCTGTAAAGAGAAATTTTTAGGTAAAATAATATAAATATTTGCAAAATTTAAAATTTTAAAAATTTGAATTACAAATTTAGTAGAATCTTTAATTTGACCTTGTACAAGGATATAAATTTAGGAGATAATAATAAATATTAAATGACATATTTCTATATATTCATTAAATAATAAAAAAATTTTATTAAAAATTATGCTAAAATACTTTTTAATTTTTTGGACATATATCAAAGAAATTAAATTTATATTAATGAAAATGAAGTACACAATCATCACTTACTTTTTTAACTTAATTTGGAGAGTTATAAAGGAGAAATCACTAAACTTTAAAACTAAAATAAGATTTTTTAAATATAAAAATTGCTTCCAAATGGGTATTTTCACTTTTTAGAGTATATATGCATCAAATTTTTTCTTGATGTGTCAAATGTTTGTCTTGTAGATTATCCCTAATTCACAACGTAAATACAAATTCACTTTTATTAGCAATACTTTTAGAAGTAGAGATTACCTGCTATGAATGGCTTCCCTTTTATTTATAAGTCATATTTTAATAAATTATTTTCTGTCTAAAACTAATTTTAACTTTATTATGGGAGCAAGTGTATTTAACTATTACTCTGCATCAACTGAAATGTTTAAATATTAACACCACTACGTATATAAGGCAGTATATTGTTCGTTATAATATTAAAAGAATAATGTCCTTTCCTTTTATTTAAGTCATATTTTAATAAATTATTTTCCGCCTTAAAACTGATTTGAGTCTTATTATGCAAGGTCTCATATTTAACCAATGGTATATATGAATTCAAATGCTTAAATATTAACATCGTAAAACATATAAGGCAATATACTTCTCATTATACAGTTAAAAGTATAATATATCTTCATTTTTCCAAATTTAAAGCTCGTGTTTAAGCCACCATTAGAAAATATAAGATGCTCTTCGTCGACATTTTTAAAAATTACAACACCCAAGCGCGTGATAGGGGTGCAAAATGGCGCAAAACTGAGCAAGAAATCTTGCCTGTGTAGAAAATTAGAAAACCTTAAACGGCTCTTCTGAGAGTCATTCTTTTAAATCACAAGAAAAGTGTTTGCTTAGCTCTGAAGCTAATTTTCTCACGGCATTCTTTCTTCTAAATACCTCTGAGAAGTAAGATCAATAAGTGAAGTTGAAGTTAATACAGGCTCTAAATATACGATAAAGTTTTACGCTTTCACTTCAGCACTATTTCATTCTTGGGCAGCTTTTGGGAGAAAAAAGACAAAATCGTTACGTTTTTCTTGAAATACAAGGCAAGGCTTTAGTTTGTTGTAGCCGATAATGGCTTTATTGTTTCGTTAATTTAGTTTTGCGCGTGTGCAATACTTTATTCAAGCAGAATTTAAAGAATGCAGATGTGGATTCAGAGATTCTTTAAATAGATAAAACGGAATAAAGATAAAAATTCAGTGGAATAGTTTTATATGTACAAATCTGGTGTATTAAATAAGGAATCGAGAGATTTATGGAATATGCATCCCTTCTAGAAATTTTGAAAAATAATTTTAATGAAATAAAAAGATAATTGTGTTCACCTAGAAATATCAGATTTATTCATTCGTAATATTCATTGTGTAGTCAGATCCCTTATTTGATAAAATAAAACCAAATTATATGCTTTCTAAAAATGAAAGAAATAATGATAATGATTTATGGCATTCTCGTTTTATAATTATATTATTTTGTTAATCATGCAAATGCATGCTAGTTTATATTTTTAGAAATGGAGCAACAACAGCTATTTGAAAACAGATTTTTTTAAAATTAAAAATGTATAAAAAGAAATTTTAATATTTGATTTTCATTTTAGAAAGTGTTCGCTTTCTTTAAACCTCATTAAACAAACGGCATTAAAAATTATTATTTTCCCATTTATTTATCGAAAGTAAAGTTCGAGTTAAAATTCAATTCAGCCTATGTTCATAACTTTCAGAACCATATACTCATTATATTTCTATAAAAAGTGTATGCCTTGAAATGAATAAAGCTGTTTTCACTGCCGTATAAATTATATCAATAAATTTGATGTAATTAAAAAATAACACACAAAATATCTAGATATAAAGTCTACGGTTCTGAAATATAACGAAAACAAATATTTTTTTTAAAAAAATCTTGTACTCTTTATATCTTATTTTTAGACCACCATATACCACATTGAGCCTATAGATAATATTTACATGTCTATCGTATTATCTATTGCATGCTAACGTTTTTTATAATAATACAAACAGAATCATATTTATTTATTACTCTAATATAGATTGTTAAAGAAAGGTAATGATAAAGGATTTTGACTTTAAAAAAACCGTTATTGGACTTGCTTTCGCCTTCCTGTCCATCCATCAAGTTATCGTTAACTCAAAACTTCTTTGAGATATTTGGTACATCATTTTAACATCATATTTGTAGATATCTATCAAATTTTGAACGGAATTCCTAAATAACAAATCTGTTCCGGCCTCATAGCATAGGGGTAACGAGTCTTCCCCTTGATCTGGGCGTCCCGGCTCGGACATGGTTGTTCTTCAGTTTTCTATCTCTAAGGTATGTTAATGTGCCCTCCTATAAAATGGGGCTAGGCAAGCGAATGTGATGAGTGAGCAGTAAAAGTCGTACTCTTGGCCCTAGTTGGTGCTACTGCAAACAAGAGACACTGATTAGGCTTAAATCCTTGACTAAATCAGCAAGATTGTCCATAGCAAGTGTCATAAGAAACAGCAGCAACAATAACAAATCTGTATTTGTCTGACTGCAAGTTTAGAAGAGAACACGATAAAAACAAAGTATAAAGAGCTAGATGAATAAATTGGCGTACATGTTCAAAATAAAGATCCTTGGCAAATTTGAACCAAACATCTGTAAGAGGATTAAATATATCGTTCGACTACTTGGAAACATAATATCTCAGGAACCAAATGATTTGAATACAGAAATTTCAGCTTTGCCAAATTTCAGCTTCCATCAAGAGTAAAACCTAGATTCAAAATGCAATTTTGTATTAATTGTAAATTCGGAATTAATCGGCAAAAATTCGAATGCTCAAATGCACTAATGTCGAAGATCAAATGCCCTAAAGACGGATATCTGCAGTTTATCCAAATACCCAACGTTATAAGTTAGGGATGAGTGGTAACCCCTTTTGTTATAGATTAAGCTAGGAAGACATTTTATGAACATTCCGTGGTTTTATAATTTAGTTCAATTTTTTTATTTCTTCGAAAAAAATTCAATGCAGCGTGACAAAATCTGAAATGTTTTATCTCAAATTATAAATAAATATAAATAATCTCGTACCTCAGCGTCTAGTTTGGTGGGCTGCCCTGGAACAGCGAGCTGATTGGTTGTCACAATGCTCTTTGGCACGGTGGAGTGATTGTTCGGATTGCTCGGAGACTGATGACTCGCCGGCTGTCTCTGAAAATGATGGATGCATTTCGATGAGATTTGGGAAAAAAAATTATTTCAAGAACATTTCGGATATTAAGTTAGCAGAGAAACACATGAAAAGTACTTGAATCTATATGATTACTAAGAGAGCTTGTATTTTCGAGCACCAATGGAGCATCAAGATTCTAAAGTAAAAATAGGAAACTATCTTATTGTCTAGACCTTACAAACATGATTATTTCAAAGCATAATTTCAATGAAGATTCAGCCATTAGTCAAAGAAACAAGCATTTCAGATCTCCACTTCGAAGAATGCCGCCTGTGAAATGAGATTTAACATTTATTTGAAGATCTTCACCAGTCTGGAAACTTTCACCAACCTGCCATTTCTTTAATTTATGAAAGAGGGAATTTTTTTAGTCTAATTCGTGTTCAAAAGAAACTGGCAAAGAACTCAAATCTGTGAACAAAGGATTCCACAGAGCAACATGATCTCATGGTTAAAATGAAATGAAAGTTGATGAAAATAGCGGCAACTAGCTGATCATCTAACATACTTGGTTGCCATTAGTTCCAGAAGTCACCGCTAGGGGAATATGTGGCGCTGTGTAATAGAAAAAAATGTTAACAAATGCAAATCAATACGGAAATAAAATTCCCTTTTATTTTGCAAATTTGCTGATTTAGTTCAAGTGCAATATGGCAACACTTTTCAAAAAGAGAAAAAATTACATAAACACTGATAAATGCCCTTTACTTGCAATTTCACTTACTGGGTAAAAGAGAACGCTGAGCAAAAGAACAAGTTCTTTATTCAAATTTCACGTTACATCCATTGGCACAGTGACAGCTGCTTGGGATTTAAAAGGCAATGTGTTACTTTTCAAAACAATTAGATTGAAAGTTTATGTGCAATGTCTCCTTTAGTCGAGCGTGCGTTACTAGTCAAATTTTTTTACCTCAACCAGAGCAACGGGTCAGCAGCTCTTAATCTTTTAGAAAGCACAAATAAAAGGTAAAGTAAATGGTAATTTTATTTCCGTATTGATTTGCATTTGTTAACACTCTATTTTTCATTACACAATGCCACATATTTCCCTAGCAGGGACTTTTGGAACAGATTTTCTTTTCGTGGAATCTTTTGTCCCCCGTCTTGTTCAAACTTCCTTAAAAATGTGGCGTTATTCTCGAAAATAGATAGCGCTACAGAACACTGTGAGCGCTGTTAGTTTAATTAAAATAATCCTGTACTTAAATTGTAACGCTTGCAGGTGAATAATGGGTCATATCTGAATTATGTAATGTTCTTATAGCTCAAAGAACTTTCACTTTAATAAGAAGTTTTAAAGTAAAATTAAGGTTATCTAACTATATTGATGGAAACGCTCTTAAGATAAACAACAAACGGTAAATAGGTATTACAAATGCCAGAATTCCAGAGAAAGTTGCTATATTAGTGCTTAATTCCGATAATAAACCCATTTTGTTTTCTATTCCTGATTTTTAAATGTTTAATTAGGGTTTGAAAACTAAATTCTTGCATGAAATATAAAATTTCAATAGATATTCCAAAACTGACTATGATTGAATATTTTTACTTCATATAGTCATAAGTCCTATGATTTCCATTCATTTAAAGATTACAGAAGTTGAGTCTTTTTTTTTAATTTTTAGCATCTTTATATAATGATTTATTCATTTTACAGTTCTTTATCCCCTTTTTTATTAGTTTTTAATACTTATTATCTACTCAAAATTAAATTAAAATTGTGAAATACATATTTTCAGTGTATGATAACATTTATGCTTCTAAAAGATATAGTACTTTAAATTTAATTAATTTAAATTTTGCTGATGAAAAATTTCCATAAATAAGAAATTAGTATGTTGTGATTTCATTCATTTATCTAATTTATCAATTACAGTAAAAAAATAATTACAAGGTATATAAATTATTTCAAAAATTGATTCATTCAAATTTCATCATTACCAAAGCTACAAAAATGTAATGAACTGGTAATTATACATAATCACCAATGTGGCTTATTCATAATCACCAATTATTTCAGCTGTGATCATGGATAATTACCAATTACTTCAGCTGGGATCTTGAATAATCACCTATTACTTCAGCTGTGATCATGAATAATTACCAATTACTTCAGCTGTGATCATGAATAATTACCAATTACTTCAGCTGGGATCATGAATAATAACCAATTACTTCAGCTGTGATCATGAATAATCACCAATTAATTCAGCTGTGATCATAAATAATCGCCGATAATTATACATTTTACCAGATTTAACACATTAACATCCCATATACAAAAATTATAACTATTTAGTGAAAACTATGTCATATTATTTCTGTTTCATATTCGATAAATTTAAAAATGATAATTCTATAATAGTATGTTTGAATACTTGTTCGCAGCTCACATTGAATTCAGCCGGTGGATTCGTGGAATAATTCGTGTTGGCCACTTTCTCTGGCTTCGCCGTCGAATTTCTGCAGAGTTCGGCGACTTCTTGGGCTAGGGCTGTGACGTCTTGATCGAGGGCTTTCCACACGTCCATGAAGACTTCGACGTTCTCCCTCACCACTTTGCTGCTTGGGTGAAGGAAGAGTGTGTGGCAAGCGCTTAGCACCTGGAAAATAATAGCTCGGAATAGACCCAAAATATTCCTTTTTTTTGTCGCAGTTCTTATAGGATAAAAGAGTACAACAAGAACATAATTTATGGAAAATATTACAGTTATTTCGGATTAAATAGCAAATGTACCGATTGAAGGTAGCACTACGAATCTGCGACGCTAGTGCCAGTAACTGAGTAACATGACCATAATACTAAAGTCGACTTCGGTATCGTAAATATTATCTGGCTTATGAACACAAACTGAGCACTGGCTTATAAACACGCCACAAATATCTAAATGTAATAACAAACTGGAATTTCAAATGTGCTAGGAGCAATTTTGAATGTTTAGCCACAAACATGAATTACATTTTTTTGGGGGGGGATGTTACAGTCAATAAGTTACAGCCCTTTCAACAAGTCGTTTATAATATAGGGACAGCTTATATTTAGAAAATACAGCATATATTAATCAACACTTTACATGCATCCTTTCGAAAGCCGGAAAACGGGGGATTATGTAATAATTACTCACCCTAGGAAATAACAATATTTTGTTACTTATAAATTATTTATAAATAAACAATTATTTATAATTCTGTGTATTTATAAATACATGTTATTTATAAATACACAGAAGAAGAAAACTGATATGTTTAAAAAAGGGGAGCATATATGTTTAATTAAACTAAAAAGATACATATATTGGATTTTGCAAATTTAAGGCAACGAAGGACCTTCAAAACGACTTTTTGCAATTTTCTCCCTAGCAATTTAAAGTTTTACAGTCATTAAATGTAACGCTATAGGTGATGATACACAAAATTTTAAAGCATTATATTAATTTATTTATGAGTTAGGGGGGTTAATTTAATATAATATTAGAGATGAATAACGTTAATGAAAAATGTTCCAAGTGCTCCAAATTTGTTCGAAAGCGTTCCAATTTTTATTATTACTTTTGCTAACCCTTTTGAAACAAATGTTGTGATTAATCTTGAAGTTTGAGTACGAAATATCAAAATTAACTAATGCAATAACCTAAGACTACTTAAACTTTTTAAAGAAATCAGTTTTTGTGAGTTATCACATTGGTTAATTTTTATATTTCGTACTCAAATTTAAAGATTAATCCCAAATTTTGTTTCAAAAGGGTCAGAGTAGGTAATCGTAAAAAATGGAGAGCTTTCAAACAGATTTGGAGCGAATGGAACCTTTTTCATTAATTTTATTTATCGCTAATATTATATTATATTAACCACCTAATCCATTAATAAATTAGCAAAACGCTTTAAAATTCTGTGTATCATATTCTATAGTAATAGTCTTAATGCCAGTAAAATTTCACATTAGGGGAAAATTGCCAAAAGTCATTTTAAAGGTCCTTGGTTACCTTATTGTGTATCAATTTATATGGAAAGTGTGTTTGCTTTTTAACCTCACCTGTGGTCCATAGACTTGAAGGCAAGCTTCTGTGTTCTTCGACAGGACTTGAACTGATTCTGCACTGGCTACGTGGTGAAGGAGTTTGCAAACCTATGAGTGACAAGTGATAAATTAAGTCAATTTTTCTTTATATATCGGTACTTAATGTTCAATAATAACGATATATTATATTCTACATATGCATTATTTTCTAATAATTTATTTTATATACATATTTGTGATTTTGAATGAATTATTAACATACATTTATCAGTTATAAAATTCATTTTTTTAAAATTTCACACAAATAGATAAAAACCAAATTAGCAACTATTGTGAATAATTCATTTTTATTTAAATAAGAAAAGTTTTATTGATATTTTATAAAATATAATTAATTTAAATTCATTGTCACCATATTTTTAGTGGGTGATTAGATTAGCAAAAAAAAGCAAAACAGTTCTTTGATCATTCGAGAAGTAATAAATATAATGATATTCATTTTAATCGTTGGAAAAAAATCGCTTTTCCATTAAGTTAACTAAAATGATTAAATTAAAAAAAAGAGGGTATATATTTTAAGAATTTTCTTTTTCAAAATATAGTTTAGTATTTTCTGAAAAATTGAAAAATATAAAGGAAAGAAAATTATGAGCATAAAATAAATTTGTACATTTCAATGATACACGTATTTAAATAGCGATAAGATATGCACTAAACAACTAGTGTTCCAAGAAAGAAATTTTATTTCGTAATTGTTTATTTAAGTAATAATTTAATTTTAGAAGAATCTTATAAAAGTAGTATATTATTTGAATCAGCTTTGGTTTATTATTATCATAAATTTTAAAGTAGGTATAATTTATACTAGAAAGTATGTTTCTTTTTCTCTCTCTCTCCTCTAAGTGTTGACTTTGCATCAGCCAAACTGTTTGATATAGGATTATCAAAAATGGCTTATATATACTTTGAAGAGTTAAAATAAGTAATTAAGAAAAGTTTAATAAACATTAATTAAAGGTTTAAATAATTAAAAATTGAGCAAAATTTTATATTTTACATAAATGCTTCAAAAGTTCTAACAGCAAAAAAAATTATAAATAATTTTAAAATTAAAGATTTTTTTTAATGAGATGAAATTGGCAGCTGCAAAGTTCTTAAGGAAATTAATTTTGAAAGGCATTTTTAAGTCAATTTTTCATTGCTGTGTCATAAACAATAATAAGTTTCATTGTGACATTTAATATTTCTTGCATACATTTTTTCTGTTGATGTTTATCAATGCACAGAGATTTAATTTTCAATTCTCGTTAGACGTCTATGTAAGGAGGGTTTTAATGAGCATTTTTGTAGTTCTATTATATTTACAATTGAGTTTAAAGCTTCAGAGTCTGAAAAGTATGAAAATATTATCAATTCAGAACATGATGTTGCTCTTGGGATGAGGCTTTTGGCCTCAACAAAAAGTCATAGCCGAAAAATAAAAAAAATATATTTATTATCTGCGCGAGCATCTCAAAAAATCAGATTTTAATAATGCAATGCCATCACATTTTCAAAAGCTCTGTTTATAAAACAAACAAGTTAATGACTACGGTAAATATAACCTAGAAAAATGTCATTTTGAGCACTTGATTATATGAAATGAAATAAATAAAAAAATGGGATACTTTTTAAACAATAAATGCGCGACAAAGTTTTTTTGATCGTTTGGAATATTAAGGTTACTAATTCAATGGAACAATTAAATTGAATAAAAATATGATTTAACTTGCACGAGCACGTGGTGATTGGCCGTTCAAGAAATTATGATCTGACATGATACATTGAAATATGCATAGCAGATTTCATTCTAATCTTTTTTTAAAAGTGAGCTCAATTTTAAATATTGAAGCAGTTTCTTATTTTATAGATAGATGTATAAAAATGTAAGTAAAAATTTACAAATACACAGCAAAATTTTAAAAATAATAGTAGTTAAATGTTAACTAAATTTTAAAAGTTATGAGAAAATTTCAAGATTTCACAAGCACTTAAAAATAAATTCAGTACTAATTAACCATAGATAAACAAATGGTCTTTATCTACGATTAATTATGGTGCATACAGGTAGTTATCAAAATAATGGAAACATCTTACTTTTAAAAAGAACTCTTTATTGGTATGGTGTTGGACTAGCTTCGGCATATAATGCAGCTCAGATTCGTCAAGGAATCAACTGAAACAAGTGTTTAATGGTATTTGGAAGCATATTGTTCGAGGGCAAATCAAAAAGTCTTTGCACCTATTTTTTATTCGCCAAAAACAGGTACATACATATATTTACAAATATACGTAGTGCACTGCGTACCTTACATTATTTCTCCACATAGTCGCCACACAGTTCCAGACATTTGTCCCATAGCAGTACTAAATTAGAGATCTCCCTGTGGTAGAATTCATCCGGCTGCCTATGGAACCACCGCCGGACTGCGTTCTTCGTCACATATAAATCTATGTCCTGCCAGAAACTTCTTCAGTGGACCGAAAGCATGAAAATCACTAGGGGCAAGGTCTGGACTATAAGGTGGGTCTTCCAGATTCTCCCAGTGAACGCTCATTCTCATACAAATTTTCACGACCTTTTTGAAATTCACGACACCAACATTGAACACTTTTCAAAGATATACACTTTTCCCCGCACGTGGGATGCATTTCCCTGTGAATTGCTATGGGTGTTTGTCCCTTGCTCCATAGAAAACGAATAACACTTCACTGCTCATAAGTTGTGGACGTTTGATGAACAACCGCCATCTTAAAAGCCTGATAGCAGCGCCACTCATCGGAGCAAAAGGCAGATACGGCTGGTACGGTTCAAGGAACATTCACTGCTGGGAATGTATATATTCGCTTCCTTATTCAATGGTCTGATTAGTCGTATGATTTTCGTATTTTACTTTGCTGAGTTTTTCTGAACGTGTTGTGTGTATGCTGACATGACTTGAGATACTGTATCACTTAAAACTTTAAAAATTGGTATGTTTCTGATACACTTGTTATAGATAGAAGGGTTCCTAGAATTGGGTCCCTTTGAGTACCTGAGAGTTTCAGTAAATCACGCTTTTGAAAAAAATCCAAGAATTCAATAACGTTAACAATGCTACCAGAATATATGCATTGATATTTATAAAAAAACCTGGTATATCTTATTGTACTTTAATGTTTATGAAGAGTGTTCAACAATACCACTTTTATTCACAAATGTTTCCATTATTTTGATATTTACCTGTATAAACTTATACCATACTTCATGTAGATATCTCTGTAGACTAAATTTCATAATTTTGGGTTAATCGAAAAGAAAAATTAAAACTGAAATAAAAGAACAAAAACCTTAAATGAAATACTTTCGTATGAGAAATAATTCTATTTTTAAATTTATGAGCATTTATAGGTTGCTCATATATATATATATATATATTTTCAATTCCCTTAAGCATTTGCAGCTTCACTTATGGAAATTTAAGGATTTATATGAAATATTATGGACGGCGTGGTGAAAGTAATTCAGGAAAGATTTATTACCAAAATTTAGCGCTTCAGTTTAAATATAATTAAAATTAATATTTACAATAAAAGTTCTTAAAATGCCTTTAAATTATAAAAAGTTCAATTTTTTATAGTATTTAGTATTCAATAAATGAATAGGGAACAGGGAATAGTGGGGGGAAATATGCGTTTATAATTTGATATTACGCTCTCCTGAATTTTAAGCAATATTTTCATAGTGAAGACGTTTAGTATTTGAAATATAATACATCGACGATTTTCTTCTTTGTAATTTAAATTGAATTGAGAATTCTTTGTGATTTAAATTGATTAGATATGAATATTTTCTTTATTTCGCTTATTAATTTCATTTGATAATGCATCGAAAAAATTTAAAATAATGTTAGGTGAGTACCTTAATAGCATGCCATATTTTTTTAAAAATGCATTCACTAATGCTGAAAATTTTTCGCAAAAGCAATTATATTTGTAAATATATTTTATCTTTTAAAAATAGAATTATTATTTCAAAATAGTTCTTACCTCTTGCAGATGATCTGATTGTTCACTAAACCTTTCACTAAATTCTTCCAGTCGGGGGTGATCACCTGTTATGGAAGCGTGTTTAAGCCTGTTAAGCAGAGCCGATTTGTCCATGTATTTGAGTAATTCTTCCGCTTGCTCAAGTGCTGTCGTTTGAAGCTGAAAGCAGAAGAATGTGTCTGATTAATGTGAATTCTAATCGAAATCATGACCCACTTCAAAAACATTATCTAACTAACCACAGAATCATACACAGTTAAGTATCTCTTGTTAATATTGAAATGAACACATTCTGAATATTCAAAACATGCACATCGAAAATCATTTAATTAACATCTGTTAATGCCTGTAGTAAAAGTATAAATCTGGAGAAATTTGTCATTTTATTATTCTTTTTGATAGATAAATCTCTGAACTTGATATTCCCACAATGAAATTTTTAAATTCACACACACACACACACACACACACACACACACACACACACACACACACACACACACACACACACACACACACACACACACTCACACACACACACACACACACACACACACACACACACACACAAACTTTACCCACGACTTCGTACGCGTAGAAATTTTGATGTGTGTATATGAGAATTAGCGACTGATCATTACATAAAATGGCATCAAACCGTATCATTATGGTGTTAAAAATGGTTTTCGACACCCCCCCCCCAAATAATTTGTCACAAAATTATAACAAAATGGCCGATTGTAGAGCGGGGTAATATGGATTAGAAATTTTTAATTTCCGTTATTAAATTTTATTTTGGTACTATTCCGTTAGCCAGGTGCAAGCAAAACAATAACCAAATAATGTATCATTTCACCGAATTTCTTACAGCAATTTTAAAGCAAAAAAGTCTCCAAATAATGTAGAATTCCGCCAAATTTCTTACGCGAATTTTCTCTTGCGCTAAGCTAACGAAAAAGTACCCTTACTTTAATTCAAAATTACTCCAGAATTAATCAGAAAGAGCGATTAATTAACAATGTTTAATTTTAAATACATCAAACACCAAGAAAATAAACAGAATCAGTATAAATAAAGGGTCAAAATCATGTTCGGCCTTGCTCATTTGGTGGTGGGGAAACGGAAATCTTTGGCAAGAAAGTCAATTTTTTATTAATAAAAAATTAACTACTTAATTAATCGGAATAAATAGTGGCCTATGCTCTATTCGGGACGGTAATCTATCTCTGTGCTAAATTTCATCCAATTTGGTTCAGCCCTTCTAGCGTCATTGACTAACATCCTTAATCCAAACTTTCCCATTTATAATAGAAGTATAGATATTTGAGAAATAATTTCATTTACGATTTTTTATATCAATTAACTATGCTTTTGATAGAACGAGAATTAAGGGTTTTAGTACTTTCTCGCCAATGCATAATGTTAAGATGCACAAATTCACGCACATTTAAAATATATTTCTAAAATATAATAAAAAGACACACAGAAGATTGCAAACTTAATATTATAAATAATATAATTATATTTAATACAAGCAGTTCCTAAAGGAAAATATCTGGATCTTATCAATATTCTATATAGTCAGCTTCTATCAACAGGAAATTAGAGGAATTCTTGAATTAATAGCAGTTTTTCTGATTATTAGAATGGAATATAGTGATTTATGACTTGGATACTACTCTGGGGCAATCGACCACGAAAATATTCTTATTCTATTAAGAAATTTTTAGTAATGAATATCTTCCACCTCTTTGACCTTCACTGCATCAAATCACATTTAGAAGTTGTTGTTACTAATGGCACTTGCCATGGTCAAACCTGCTGATGCTTCAGCGGTTTTAAACCGAAATAAGCGTCTTTTGTTTGAAATAGCGCCAAGTAAGGGCAAGAGTGTGGTTTTTAGATACACACTCAGCACATTTGCTTGCACAGCCCCTTTTTACAAGGGGACACATTCCCACGCCTCACAGATAGAACATAGAAGAACAATCATGCCCTAATCAGAACTCGAACCTAGGAAGCCAAGATCACCAAGAAGACACGCTACATCTGTGCCAGGACTTAGACACGTTCAGAAGAGATGAAATATGAGTAGAGTAATTTCTTAATTAAATTGCTTCAGAAATTAAAAGATCGTCCCATCCAAAGCATTAGCAGAATTGTTGCTGATTCCTCTGATTAAACGCTACTGAAAGGAGGTTATATAAATGGCTGACAGGATACATATATTGCCAAGTAGTAACCATTTGCACCAAAAATAATAATACCACAATTAAATTTCTAACTCGAAAGTGGTATTCTATTTATACAATTATTGTATTCTATCCATCTATTAAATTCTATTTATACTATTATTGTATTCTATCCATCTATTGTATTCTATATATACCATTATTGTATTCTATCCATCTCTTGCA
>JAOUZG010009736.1:902633-925989 GCA_026289955.1 Argiope argentata
ATAGATAGATAGATAGATAGATAGATAGATAGATAGATAGATAGATAGATAGATAGATATTGAAATTAATTCACCAATAGTTATATTTCGATTGAAAAAATATATGGAATCTATAAAATATTCTTTCTTCTGGATAAAGTTTATATTGAATTATATTTGTTGTATTTTCACAAAAATGAATGTCATCTGATTTTATTGTAAAAAATAAAGTTAGTTAGAGACTGAAGCCATGTAATTACACATTACCAAACAGTAATAATTATTTTATTACATACGAAAAAAAACAAATCCCTATAAAGAATATATACAATGGAGCAGTATAATTATAAATTTATATATTAAACAGTAAATTTATATATTAATTAATTTATTTTTTAAATTTTTTTAATTATTTTATAAAATATTAGATCTCTAAAATTATATATTAAATTATATATCACTTATATTAAGCTATTTAATATATTTTATTTATTAAGTAAATTTATTATTCCTATATACGTATAAATTTACAATTTTTAACATTACCAATTTACTTTCCATATGTAATTAATATGTAATTTACTTGTTATTAATAATTTCTATAAGGAATTGCCTCCCCATTTTCATGCTATAAAGACTTGTAAAATAATAAGATCTGCTTTATTTTAATTCCTTATCATAAGAAATTGTAAAAGATTTTTATAATTCAATAAGTCAGCCAGAGCAAGAATGATGGTTTTAAATGGCAGTGGTTGACCAGACCTGGTGGCTTTATATTGGGTCAGACCTGGCATTCACCCGAGGTGACGGTGAATTTGGGATAAGGTCTCGACTTCAGAGGACTGGAGGGTTTCATGCTCGAGTCTGATTCCACAGAGGAACCATCATGTAATCAGATCTAGGCACGTTAAATCTGTCTGGGCCTAACTTTTCTAACTCTAGTGTGTTGCAAAACAATGGAAGGGATTGGGCCAGCTCAGACGTCATCATCGTCCTCTGAACATGGTTCAAAATTAATTGGTATCTACCAAAAGTTCCAGGTGTTGCTTTAAAACTTGAAGTTAATATAAATGGACTGGGGTCAATAGAAAGTATGAGATCTCGAAAATTATATGGAAGATCCCCCCCCCTTCAATATTTAAATACTTCAAACCCTGATTGGGTAGATCGAATCAAAATGGTTATTCGACATTAACTAAAGTGTCTCTCTTAAATTTTTTAACTAATTCTTTTCATTATTTTATCTTCTCTGTGTGTTTTTAATTTTAGAATGTCAATTTTTTCAATGTCCAGAAGTACTTACAAGCTGCATTCCCACCCTTAGCAGTTGGTGCAGCTCCATTTTGAGCCTGTCGCAGAGCAGCAGTATGCGCTCCCTGTGCTCGTGGGAGGTGTAGGCGGAATCCGTGAAGTCCTGCAACCTCTCCACCACGGATTCCAAGGCACTGGTCAGAAGACTCCGGTATGCAGGGGTGACCATCGTAATGCGGGTCATGTCCACGTGGTCCTGAAAATACACAAATATGTATATATATATATATATATATATATATATATATATATATATATATATATATATATATATATATATTCTTCACTTTTAGGACAAGCGTTATCTATCTAATATTTGTGTTTTGATACACAATGATGCGCTATATATTAAATCCATTGGCAAAATGAAACAGATAGATATTCGTATGTTTTAATATTGCATCAAATAAGATATAACTATCCGTCTTCTGTCGTGTATACAGTTTTTCAAAATTTAGGAAAAAATATGTTTTAAATTATAAGAATATGTATCTTAATCTGAATTTTCTAGATATTTTTGTTACAATTTAAAACAAACGAAAATATGGAAGAGTTTTGATTTTTTTTTGTAATTTTCGAAAACAGTATTTTATAAAAATTAATCTTTAGATATTTAAAAAATAGACTTTTTTTGTTCCTATTTAGTTTTTGTGCATGTTCTTAAAATATTTAAAAATCCATGAATTTTTTTCATAATTTTTGGCAATAGTCTCTATTTTTTTGCATTGAAATTTATATTGTGTTCCATGATGCAACAAATTTTTACTCATTCTATTTTTTTTTCCATTAACGAAAGATAGTTTTCAAAATTATGTATTATATAAGGTATTGTTCTTACATAATGTAATTTATATAATAATAAAAGTGTAGAATTACTCTATTAGGAAAAACAAGTTGCTATTTGAAATAATCACCGATACACTTTAAGGCATTGTGGTATTATAGGTTTTTCTTCCATTTCGAATGCACATATATAGAATAGACAGAATTGATGTTACGCCATTAAAAATGCAAAGCTGAATTGCCTCTCACATTTTAATATTAGAACTTTGTTAGTGCAAGAATCGAGAATTCCCAAGAGCTTTAATAAGCAATATTCTCAGAAAATTATCAAATCGCCAAAAAACAATGGCCCTTAAAAATAAATTTAACCTAGATTTAACGAGCTAATTGGGACGAAATCTCGTTCTCAAACTTAAAGAAACGTAAATTAGCTAATTTTGGTTTGAACAATATTTATATATAAAAAATATCACTGGGAAATTTTGCAGTACAAAACAGAAGTAAAATATATATTTATGTCGTATTAGTGAAAAAACATTATCTATTCTTATTAGTGGGTTTTTCAACTTTTTTTATTCAAGCATTAAATTCTTAATGATTTCTATTACTTTTATTTAAAAAATTATACAATTTTCCAATCTTTTTCAATAAATATGAATTAAAATATAATGTGAACCTCTTGTGATAATTAAGGATCATGAATCTGTGTTCTTTGTTGCTCTAAAAGAAATGCCATTTGACACAGTGTTACTCATGACAAATGCAATGTGAATATACTTTCGTAGATAAAATTGCTAACGTAATGCGATTTTATTTCGAATTTTCATTTTCTTAAAAATATTCACTATTTTGACGTATATGTTTGGCAATAATTCTTTTTTTTATGATTGTGGTATTTTTATAACCATTAAGAGTTATCTTTTGGATGATAATTTCGTTTGGATCTATTTAGTAAATTTTGGCAATTTTTTAATTTTCAATAATTTGCATCAATTTTTTTCTTTATTACAAATAAATTCAAACTTTCTTCATATTTATATGAAATGTTAAAATACGTGATTATTTTATTATTGAAATCTCATAAGCTTAGAATTTAATTCTTTAAAAAGTATTTTTAGTGCAGCTTAAACATGTAGTGTTGAACCAGAAATTTAAGTAAAATTAAACTTTCACTAATATTCCTTGTGAACTATCTGGTACCCATTTAATTTTAACATTAGGTTAGTGATCTTTTTCAGAAACAAAGATATTTTAAGTTTGTTTACGAAAATGTGGAAAGGATTGGAAACAATTCCACCACTAAATATTATTTTTTTACGTAAATAACCAAATTTCAAGTATCATAATTTCAGAAACTGGTTCTTAAATGCACTTTTTCAACGAATAAGAATCAAACATATATAAATTAAACGGAACACAGCCAATACTAAGACAGCTTGTTTGGAATTATAACTAAATTTCATTCGTTGTTTTAGAAAAAAGGATGATTTTTTTCATTATTGAGAAAATATTGAAGAAAAGGCACATAAACATATTGTTAAATACTAATGCATGTAATTACGGGAGAAAATAATATTTGACAGAAATGTAGAATTTCTTTTACTTAGTAAATAGTTGCGTGATATACATTAATTCCTACACTTCATCATTTTATAAAAGGCATAGTTTGGTAATTGATATTTTTATATTTCGAACAAATCGCTTAATTTATCATAAAATACTGATGCATGGATTTATATATAATGCATATTGCAAAATTGTTTCAGACGTTTGGTTTTCATCAATAAAACTCCAAAACAGACAACAAAAATGAAAAATAAATTCTAGTCCTAGTTCTAATATTTTTGTGCAGTTTTTTTTATTTATTTTTAATAAAAGGTATTCGCCAAAAATATAAAGAACAAAAAAATAATATCATACAATTTTTAGCTTTGAACGATCAGAAAAACAAAGAAAATAATGAAAAAATGCATTAAAAAAGGAACAATTCGAATGTTTTTATCTAACTTTTTTTTCAATCGAAGACAATGCCAATAAACGTAATTATTTCCTCCCCAAATTTCACTCAAACAAATATACAAACTTTGCTTAAGCTCAGACGTAAAAAAAAAGTTCCTTCTGTATTTGTATGTATTAAAAAAATGTCAGATACGGTAATTGGACGGAGAACGTATCTACCAGCCTCTCATTTTAAATGCCATCTTTACTTGAAGAAGTAACAAGCGTACCGGAAAAAAGAAAAAAACCCATCTAACTGATCATTACGGCGACGGTACATGGTTTTTACTTACCGGTACTCAGAAGTGCATGAATAAGTCCTGGAGAAGGAACTTCATCAAGGAATGTAAAAATTCTTTAGCAGTGAAAGAAAAAAAAAGCATTAGCAGCGCGATAATGCATGCAAAAGACCGTTGTTCATTTTTCTCTAGCTGTTGTCATCTGCAGAAAAGAAACAAATAAAAAAAAGGAAAGGAATTGGGGAGAGTCTGTCGGTAATGTTATGGTTCGTCTCATGTTTTCGTTTAGAAATCTTCAACCTTTTTGATGATCAGCTTTATGTCGGGAATTTCCCTGCATAAACGCGACTGCATTACCTGTTTGGAAGGTTGCCAAGAATGTGATGACAACAAGACGTCGGAAACGGTAAAATGAGAGCTCTCTCTTAAAGCGGCATTTACTTCTCTAGAGTGCTATTTTTAGCATAGGCTATTTCTATTTCAAGCATCACTATAAAAATTTAACACCTAATTAATAAGATTTTAATAGTTATAGATTTTTCTATAAGTGCAAATAAATTACTCAAAATAAGTGACGAAATCCCGTATGAATTCTTTGAAAAATGTTTTTAAAAAATTATTTTTTAATTTATTATAAAATAGATTGGAAAAAAATCTTTTGAAACAATATATCTATTAAAAATAAAAGTAACATTTTTAGATAAATATAGATTGAAGAAAAAAAAGTGAATTTTTAAATATGCGAAAAGTGTTGTTAAATTTCTTGTACATAATGTAACAATCCTATTCCCTTATTTTAGAATCGATTGTATATTTATTTATTCATTTTCGAAAAACTGAAAAATCCACAGATAAAACTAAAATTTTCATTTTTACACAAATTGTGAAAATTTAAAATAAATGTCAAATAATTTTTATATAAGTTAGTTGCTTATTATTTGCTACAGAAACAGTAAAACAAACTAAGAAAACTATGATATCAAATTTCATCATATATTTACTTCAGGTTTTAATTAATAAAATCTTCTGTAAGAAAAGTTTACCAAAATTCAGAGTTTTTATAGAATAATATTGCAACGTGTGTTCTGCAAACATAAGGAGTAAAAAGAAAGAGTCCAAAACATAAACTTTTAAACATTCAAAGCATTTTATAAATAAAAGAGACTGTCTAGGCTTTAAAAAGTGAATAAAAATATGCTTGATGTTTCACAAAACACATGGAGACTTCTTTTTATAAATAATAGTTTTTAAGCAATATTTTTATGTAATTTTACGTGTTATGCAAATATAAAAATTGATGCAGATTTACAAAAAAATTAACAGTTGGCTTAAAAAGTGCCAACTGTTCATTGAAAAACAGTTTCTACAAATAAAGAATATTGAATAAAATTTTTTTGCTATTTTTTTTGCAAGAAATCTAATTTTTAACTTAATAACCTACTTATATTCATGCTCCTTTAATAACAGATAATCTTAACTAAAATTCATCTTTTAAGAAAATCATTTTGCCTAATAATTTCATAATGCAAAACATCTATAAAAATCTGGAAATGCTTTATTTCTTACATATGTATATAAATTTATTTCCAAAATTATAAGATTTTTTGTATATTTTTGTTTTCAATTTACTGCTTGGTTGTTTATACGAATAAATGCTTTCCGCGTACCTTTTTCTTGGTACGCGGAAAGCATTTATTGGTATAAACAACCAAGCAGTAAAGCCGACCATCCCACAACCACTGAACTTAGCAGTATCGACAGGAATTGTTGTGACAAACTAAGGACCGTAGCAATGTCCATCCTTACATTGACCGAATCTGTCAAACGGATATTCTCTTTGAGATGATTGGCCCCAAAGTGGTCAAAAACTGACTACCTCATCCTCTACAAACTTTCAAACAGTTGGCAAAAAACTGACAATTTTAGACATTATGTCCTTGAGAGTCCTAAGATTATTCTGTACCATCAATGCTGAACTCAGATCATTATTTTCATTTTGCAGATGTTTTCTATGATGGGAGATTTCTGTGCATTCCTTTTAATAGTGGTAAACAGTACCGATTCTTCCACAAATGCACTTATTTTCCAGCATTCTTCCAAATCATGGGAAATATGCAGGGAATCTTCCATGTCCTGATATAGTTTGGATTACCATTGGATGGTATCTTCTTATTTTTATTTCTGGGTTAGGAATAAAATCGTAAGTTACTCTTCCTTTTTTGGACATATATCATCTGTCAAACCATTGTAGCTTAATTTCTTCTCTCATTTCCCATTTTAATACACCATTTGATTTGGGTACAATTATATTCACACACTTATTCTGTGCCACTATCTTTACATATTGTTCCGCCTTTTCATTACCATATATCCCAATATGAGCCTTAACCCAATCTTTCTGCATACCTAAAATGTAATGAGTTCAGCCATTTATTTGCAATTCGTTGACATTATAAAATGAATATAAAGGCATTCGTTTCCAAATGTGACATTATAAATGAATATAATGTGATATGTGAAAATGAATATAGTTTCTCGTAATTTGAAGGGAGATTTCATTCAATTGGGCATTGAAAATGACTAATTTGGTTTCGTAATTTTGGTTTTAAATTTCCAAAATATTATTATTAAAACTAAACTGAACTGTGTTGCTTGCATTCTAGGAAAGTACACATCTATTTATAAATGGCGGAGAGGAGGAACTGCTTATTTGGTCTAAGTCTTGAACCCCATTGTATCTAGGTGAACCTCGGTCCAGAGCAGCTGGTTGTTTTGTTTTTATTGTAGTGTATATCTAAAAAACACTTTAGTGGTATCTCGAATCGTTATTTTTTACATGTATCTTACTTTTTATATAAAAAAATTAACTATATAAGCAGAAAACAATAGTTAAATTTCAAAATGTTGCTCTAAGCAATCTTGCGAGAACATTTCTGAAAACGAAAATAAATCTAGTAACATATGCTGTGTTGGATTACGCTATATTTTAAAATCGTGAACCTTTTCATTTCAAGATTTGCAAAATGATTTCCAAATTAAATAAATAAATCGTATTTGGCATCTATCTCTAAGATACATTCACATCATTTGTTGTTACTTGTACAGAGCATCTGTACCTCAGTTACCAGTACTAGTACTAGAAGTACCAGAACCTCAGTTAATAGAGCAGTAAAAATTACAATAATATTTTACCTCAAACTTTTTGATTGCATTGCAAACTGTGAGGCAAGGTTCCATCTCCTCTGCCCTGTGGGGACCCGTGTGATTGTAATGGTGGGCCCTACTTCGACGATGGGCCCCGTGATTCCTCCTGGGCTCGCCGTTGCTCGTGGTCCCGGCTAACTCAGGAATCACTCCCTCTTTGATGACATAATGGATGACATCCATCGACCGCCGCATCTGAAGGAAAACTGTGTCCCTGTTTTCTCGAGCACTGTCGCAATCAGGGTGCCTGAGGCATGCCTGCAAGGAAATAAACAATATTATTTTATGAAATGCATATTATGTCCTCTAAGCAATTGTTAGTTCAAGAATATTATATTATAGAAAAGTAGAATTAGTTATCGAGTCAGGCCTGCAAGGAAATAAGCAATGTATTTTCATGAGATACGCATTGTTACGAGCAGGCGAGCATCATGAGGGAGCCCCGTGGTTGGCAATGTTTCATGAAGATCTTCGGATCAGCCGGGTTGGTTTGGTGTAAGGAATAGTCTGGTAGTCTCTGGACCGTTCACGAAGCCCCAAGTGTTTTTGGCTCGTTTGGCTATATAAGGGACGGGTTGCCGTAGTTTCGGCAGAGTTTTCCTCTCGGAAGTGTAGCAAGCTGATTACTATTATCGCTTGTTATTAGTGCGCTGTGTTTATGCTTGCTGTTAATGTTGTATAATTGAGCTCGCTGTGATTTACTGTTTACTGTGCTATACGATATATGTTTTGTAGTCTGTTTTTATTGTACGTAAGGTTTGTATTTACGCTGTTAGTGACTGTTGTCTGCTGGATTGTGTTAATCTGAAGTTTTACTTTATCAAGTAATCCTAGAAATAGCCGTAAATAAATTTGTTTGTTCTGTCCTCAAGTAAAGTCCATTCATTCTGAACTCGCTACGCTAAAAAGGTAACAATATTCTGTTCTGTAAGCATTTTCTAGTTCAAGAATAACATACTATAGAAAAATAGAATTAATTATCGAGTCATGCATGCAAGGAAATAAAAAATGTGTTTTCATGAGATACATGTTCTCTCCTCTAAGCATTTGTTACTTCAAGAATAAAATATTATAGAAAAGAAGAATTAGTTATCGAGTCATGCCTGGAAGTTAAAAAAAATGAATTTTCATGAGATGCATATTCTGTCCTCTAAGCATTTGCTACTTCAAGAATTACATATGATAAAAAAGCAGAATTAATTATTGAAGCAAGCCTGCAAAGAAACAAGAAATAAATGAAGAATTTAAAGACAATATCAGAATCAAAATTTTCATGGAAATCAAAAGGACAAAATTCAGATAAGAATAAGAAATTTCGAATTAAAACTCTTTAATAATTCTAATTAATGACAAAAGAAATTTTATTAACGAACACTCCTATGAAAAAGTTTGCAGATACTTGAAGAATTGCAAGAAATTCAATAAATATTGAACTTAAATATGAAAAATACCAAAAATAAAATTACGAAATAAAAAAAATATGTTAAAATAAATTCTTTCACTTACATTAGAATATGTGATTTTATGAGACCTTACTTTTTCATTAAATGGAAAAACAACAACAAATTGGTTTATTCTTATTCTAAATTAGAAAATGAACAGTTTAACCGTTTTCGTGGTGCCATCTGTTGAAACACAATGACAGTAAGTAAATCAAATTATATTAAACGCTCAAACTAATAAAAAGGGTTTTTTTTCTGATATTAATAAAAAATAAATTAAGATTTTAGTTTTGCCTTTTATTTAAAAATCACAGATTGAAATTTTTTTAAATGGAATTAACTTCCTTTGAGTTAACTAGGATATTTTAAGAATGCTCTTTAATTTTAGGATTTATAAAACTAAAGTTATCTTAAACGCGTGATTTAAAAGCAAATCAATTGCATTGGTTATTTTGTTGTTAAAAAATTATTATTATCATGTCAGAACATGACGTTATTTTTGGGATGCGGTTTTTGGCGTCAACAAAAATTCGTAGGCGAAAAATAAAAATTTTATTTTCTGTGCGAGCACCTCAAAAAAAATCAGCTTTTAATAACATGTTGCCATTGAATTTACAAAATCTCTGATTAAAAAATATAAGTTAATGACTACAACAAATAAACCTAGAAAAATGTCATTTTGAGAACATGATTATATGAAATGATATAAATAGTAAATGTGATATTTTTTAAATAATGAATGTGGGACAAATTATTTTGGATCGTTGACGATACTAAAGCGACTCATAAAATGAAACAATTAAAATGAATAAAAATATAATTTAAATTGCACAAGCACGTGGTGCTTGAAATGTTGTTCTGACATTATACATTGAAATATGCATTGCAGAATTCATTTTAATCTTTTTTAAATGATTATTACTACATAAATTATCATATGGAAAAATCATGAGTTGCGAATGTTGTCATTAAGATGACAATGTCCACATTAAAATTTTAAGTAATCTTTTATTGAAATTAAACCTAGAAAGCAGTATGAAATTTTCATCACATGTTTCTGAAATCAAATAAACATAGAGCATGATATATTTTTTAGAAAAATAAGTGCAAGTGAAAGATTTATGCAACCGCTTTAAGGTATCTAAATTATTAAATTTTATATATTTAAGACAAATTTGTTTTTATATAAGGGATATTCTCTGTAAAAGGATCCAAAAGCTAATTTCTAAATCATAAATATCAGCTATATCCTAATCAAATAAAATGTATTGATTAAAAATTTATATGATATTATGTTATTTTTTAATAATCTAAATTATGCAAAAACCACTGATTTTAGTGAAATAGTATTCATCTGAAAATCAATAAAATTAATATAATTGCCATTTTAACGAAAATTTTAACTATCTAATTCTGAAGAAATTGAAATATTGAAACAGTATAATTTTTATAGGTTATTTTGAACACGACTAACTACATGAACAATTATATGAAAGCAAATTCCATTGAATTTGAAATTGATGTGCATTAAATATGCCCAGAAATTAAATTGGATGAAATAACAAAATAATAGTAATAATAAATTTGAAGTTTGAAACCTTAATGAAATAAAAGACAGGAGGCCAATGCTATTTTAGCCTAAAAGATGCTTGTTCACTTAATTACCTTTTACTTCCTAAAAGTGCCACTTTCAAAGCCACGGCATCTATATGAAAGTGGTATTTAGTTGTAATAAAATGGTTATGAGTAATATAATGCAATTATTGCGCTAACTAATAATTACCCCCGGAATTAGCGTTATTATTTCAAAAACGATACAAGTTAAAAATTTCAAAAATGAAATAATTTATCGATTTAGTACAAAAACACTTATGTATATTTATGCTTAGCACAAAAGTCATAAAATTACCACAATTGCAAGTGGTTTGTTCCAAAATTGTGACATCATAAAACGTATCAGACCAACAAATAACAAGATATCTTCACTTTTGGTACTCTTACTGCTTTCCATCTTCTACTATATAGATTTGGAATCTTTCGTGAATATCAATCCTGATGCTTTTTACCATATTAATTGGAGCACTTGTGTACAACAATAATACATTATAGAGTATTTTACAATGTTGCGTAGGAATGTTAACGGAAATCTAATGTTTGAATTATTCTTACAGGATGATACATGGAGAGACAGTTAGTCAGGTGAAATTGTATGTGATAAATTATACCAAAGATTAAATTTTAGAATATAATTGTAATCTTACAGTGAATATAAATTTAAACAAGTAAGATAAAAAACAATTTTTTTGAATCAATTTCTACTTAGATTAGCAAAGACACATTTTATTTTAGTTACTTTTTACTAAATAATTACAATTAATATAAATATGTCTAAGTATATGGCAGAGTAACAATATGAAACGGCAAAAGAAAAGGTAAATTTCCCTTTCTCCTATCTTTAAAAAATATTTGAACTCACTGCCAAAGGGAATCCAACGTTCTACCAAACAGATTATACCGGCCTAGGAATTACAATTACTATAAATAATTGGTCAAAAAATTATACTAAAGTTGAATTTTCAACTCCAGTTGAGGATTTAAACTAATTGTGACAAAACAAAATGCCTGATTTTTCTACATAAGTTGGGGTACGCTATACAGATTAGATATTTCTAATTTTCTATATTCTATATTAATTCGAAAGTACTTCAAAATGAATCGGAAAAATTGATTAACTAACTGTGTCTGATTTTAAATGCATTAAGCATTACGAAAATAAACAGACTCGTTTAAAATAATTGACTGAAAACATGTTAAACCTAACTGCATTTGCGTTGGGAAAAAACAAACTGAATTAGTTACTTATTTGAATGAGGAGAAATGAATATTTTTGGCTAGAAAGTCAGTTTTTAATTAATTAAAAAAATAATGAATTAATATTTTTTAAAAAACTCTATTAACTAAATAACATATCCACTAAAAGTTTAAAAAAGTTACTTGAATTTGATTGGATGAATAAACCATATTATTTTAACGATTGAAAATTTGTGCAAGATAAGGAGAGTGTGAGCTAATAGTAGGAATTGAAAAAAAACACATGAACGAGAAAATAAACCAAGAACGTAATTAGTTATAAAATATATAATCATAATCAAATATCATATATAATGTCCGCCACTTTTGTTACCAATATGTAGCCTTTGTCCAATTAAATATGGTAATTCTCAAATGACGGAACAAGCATTTGCGAATACAGAACAATCCAATAAAACGTGGGTTGCTTGTAATTAAAACGATTCCTTTACATTATATATGGGAAACGGAAGGGCAGATAAATATTTATTAGTAAGCCCCGAACGATCAATTATTAATTAGATTAAGATTATATAATATCTACACTTTATAGAAGATGTCCCCAGGAAGTATGCAGCATATTATTCGTTATTTATACTGCAATTACATATTATACATTTTATGGGGCGTAAACTGGAATGTGGTCATAAAACGACGATGCGAATTTAAGACTAGGTCAGAGACGTCAGCATTTAAGAAGTTTTGGAATAGATGTAACGAAACTGGGTGCTTACGTATTAGACCGTTTATCCGCCAACAAAGTGCGAAACATGCCAAATTTCATCGTGGTGGCCCAAATTCGTTAATGCTTTTGAATAAGTAGCAAACCGATTTTGGTGCATAGACAATCTATTGGCGACCGTTTTTTTCATTTGGCGAAAAGGATTGTCGGCTTAATACGTCAGTACCCAAAACTGAATTATATTTACTATAGAAAAATATGAACAGAATAGTCAAATAAATCAACGTTATGAAAGATATATGGTAGCAATCGGAATATATTTGTACTCTTTAAAATGTATACAAAAATGTCGAATATATGACTATGATTAGAGATGATTTTTTACATAGGGTATTCCGATATTATTTTTTAAGAAAAATAACATTTTCTTCTTTTCTTCACGTTTTATATCACAAATTCTGAATATGCGGAAAAAAAGTGTGAAATTTAAGCATTCTGTTCATAGTATTAATGAGCGCAAAATGTCTTATTGTACTCAATCGGCGCTATTCTGCAACTTTGTATATTATGCTTTCCTTTTATTTTGTATTTTTGCAATACGATCGCTAAATTAAATTTTCTCCTTTGATGGCTCTTAATTGGTAGGACCGAGTAGAAAATGATCATTTTATTGTTGATAGATACCCCTTTTATGTATGTAGTTGCCATAATTTTGAATTTAAAGGCATATTTAAAGAATTTATACGGCCGCCTTATGTTTTTAAATTGCATAAAAACTATCTAGAGATTTAGAAATAAAAAAAAATCTTATTACTAAAACTAGTATAAAAACTATGTGATTTTGCCTTTCTTAAAAAAATAGTTAAATAGAACGGAAAGAGAAATATTTTGCAACATGAAGAAAATATGACACTTTGTATTTATAATATTTTGATTATATTCTCACATAAAGTTTGAAGTGATGATTTTATTTTGATAAGTATGTATTTGTTTTAAAGTTTCATTTTTCATTACTGTATACCTGTAAGTTCCATTTTTTCTCTTATATGAAGTACAATAAGAAAATATAATAATTCTCAAAAATTTAAACTCGGTATTTTGATAGAAATAACTTGTCTTATGTTCCCTCTTTTTGTCTGCGTCTGACGTCGATGACTCAAAAAGCTTTAAAACAGAATGATATAAAAGAACGTATTTTCCGCAACAAATATGTAATTTTTTTCATGAAATTTTGAACGAATACCATTTATAAGAAATCTGTCTAATTATTTAAAAGAAAATAAACCAATTGATATGAACATTGAAGGATTCAAGAGAAAAATTTAATTAATAACTTTTAATATCTAAGTTACAAATCCGTATCAAATTTTGTATCCGTATGAAAAGTAGTATCAGTAACAGTCAAATATGACAAAAAATGGCCATTTTGTTCATCTGCAATACAGAAGTAGAATGACTTATATCATTGTAATATAGAATTATAATATTGGTTCTAAAACTGTAATGGTGCTCCAAATTTTGGTTTCAGCAGAAAAAAAACTTGACTTTGTACACTATACTATCAAAAGCAAATCCCATGTACCAGAATTTAAAAGTCAAAATCTTTGCAACTTTGCCATACATTTACTTGCTCTAATTTTATATGGAAGAGAAAAACGATAGGGAATATGTGACAAATTGAAGACTAATTCAATTATATATCTACGAATACCCAATGAACATTATTTTCCTGAGTCGAGCTAAACGATACTAAACAATAGATAAGACAAAACGTCTCTTGTACATCTGCCTTGTTATATGTCACTTATAATGTAAAAATGATGAAATAAATTAACTGTCTGCACCATTTGTAACGCCTGTCTTGTACATCTGAATTATTATATATCGCTTACAATACATAAATACTGAAATGTATTATGTATATGTTACGTCTATAATGCCTGTCCTATATTATCTTGTAAACTCCAGTCTTATACATCTGTTTTATTTTATATCGCTTACAATGCATAAATGAGGAAATGTATTGTCTGTCTGTCACGTCTGTAACGCCTGTCTTGTATTATCTTGTAAACACCTGTCTTGTACATCTGCATTATTGTATGTTGCTTACAATGCAAAAATAATGAAATACATTAACTGTCTGTCCCTTTTGTAATGCCTGTTTTGTACATTTTAATTATTATATATCGCTTACAATACACAAATGCTGAAATGTATTATGTCTGTAATGCCTGTCTTATATTATGTTGTAAACTCCTGTCTTGTATATTAGTTTTATTTTATATCGCTTACAATGCATAAATGATGAAATGTATTGTCTGTCTGTCGCGTCTGTAAGGCATGTCTTGTATTATCTTGTAAACGCCTGTCTTGTACGTCTCTCTTTTTATGTATTGCTTACAATGCAAAAATGATGAACGTCTGTAATGCCTGTCCTGTACACCTGCCTGCCTTACTATATAACGCTGACAATGCACAAGTGGTGAGCAATGAAACTCTTTTGCATGGATATGATGCAACACTTACTTTCGAAGCTGTGAGCAGTAATACTGTTGAACGCTCCAAGACTTGTCGAGCTGCCGCCATCTGAGCTCTCCTCCTCTCATTGGTCACATCCTGGCAGAGGAATAAACATACATTAAGATTGCACATTCAACGTTTACACATACATGAAATATAAGAGTAGAAATCGTAAGTTTACTACAAATATACATCTATATTAATTGCGAAATCAGAATATTTCCATGACATAATGCTGAAAATTTTAAAAGATTAATTTTCATAATAATATTCATATACAAAAGAACATATTTCTTCAACTAATTCATGCATTTATAATTTTGTAGGTTCAAAGCATTACGTGAGTCTATTATTCTTTGAATGTTGAAATTTTCCAAATAAAAATATTATCTAAATATATCTAAAGATGTCGTTGAATCTATCACAGTTTCAGGTACCAATACGAGAAATTCTGTCACCTCATCAAGAAAGATGAAAAAATGAAGGTTTTATTTACATTTATTTACTAGAAGAAAGTTAAAACATTGAATCCCAATTATCAATATTGTTGTTTCGTCATTGAAAATTCAGCGACACCATTACTTTTTATGAATTTCGGTAGTACTTAATTCGACACATATATTACTAGTTTCCAATCTTAATTGCTAAACTTTGGCTTTATGGTAGTAAAAAAATGGTTTATTCCTACAAACCAAATTTATAAACAATCAAGAAAAATCAATTTGATAAAACAACTTAAATTTCTTCAAAATCATCCAAACTTTCGATAAAATTTATAATAAATGGTCTCATCTCTGCAGTAAAGTAAATTATTTCATCGGATGAATCTTATTTAAAATCGTTTTTTGCAGTTTGTTGATAAAAAGAATATGAAATCACTGTAATATAATGCCTTCTTTTTTTCAAGTGATTCGTTTCATTAATATCACCCTTTTAGGGAAATATATTAAAAGTTTATATTTATCAAGTGCTTTGTTTCATAAATATCACTCTTTTAGTTAAATATATTTCAAGTTTATATTAAATTCAAATTAATTTTTAAAAAAATCTTTAAAAATAATATGTATTTTTCCTGCAGAAACTTTCCCCTCTACATCAATTCCACTAATATAAAGAAGAAAAATAAAATTCTTTGAGAACGCAAATACACCAATTCAAGTTTTGAATTTATAAGTTGAGTTTATTCATAACATTTAACATAGTTTAAATTTCAATTACATTTTTTCCATTACTTTACTGAAAAAAAAAATGTAACAATCCTGTTTGCCTGAATAAGGTTTTTTTTTCTTATTTATAAGTATCCTAAGATTGAACTATAACTTGTATTGTTTAGTGTTCTTGAAAATAAATGCATTATGAGAATCACATGAATGACGATGAAGTCATTGAAAACTATAAGAGAATAAAACAGATATTCTGCTTTGTTTGCGTATGAGTAGAAATAAAATTGTGTTTTGGGGTGCTTGTTCGTTAACTTGGCGAGAAATCGCCAAAGAAATTTGGTGGATTTCTACATTACTTGGCGATTTTTGGCTTGCACCTGGCTAACGGAAAAGTATCGCTATTTGTCATTTAGAATTGTTAAACAGAATTAGAAGGCTGTGTTTTATTTACGAATAAACAAAGCAGAAAAGATTGAGAATTAAGACAGAAAGTCACACGAAAGTATCAAAAAATATATTTCAATTGCTTGAATTGATCGTGAATTGAGTGGTCAATCTAAAGTAAAAATTATGATAGGTTTAATGTTATTATCGGTTTGATATACGTCCATATGATTTCTCATGCTATGAAATGTATCCAAGAAATTTTATACATCTCCATAGTAGTTTTTAAACCATTTCGCAAGTAATTCTATTAGATTTTTGCCTACAGACGTCATTGGTAAAATAATGCAATCTCATAATATCGATACAAACTTGATATTTCTTGTAACTAATGCAATTTTATGCTGATGCTCATATTCACTGTCCGTTTCCATTGTCTTAATTGTTCCAGTTTTGTTCTGTGTTTTATCATTGTGGTTCTACTTAAGAGTTTATCCACTTTATTTATTCTTCAATTATATTGGAATCTAATTTCAAAACATAGAATCACAGACATAGCACCGTGTGACTATCGTGTTTTCAAATATTTGAAGATTTATATAATATTCTCCTTTCTTGAGTATGATGATGTATTTTTAGAAAATAAACTGATGTTCTTAAATAAGCAATGATTTTTTTCTCCAAAAGCCTTAATTTCAAAACTTGTATAACATTGTGACATGTGCTTCTATTTTATAAGTGATTTTTCAATTTAGAAAAGAAAATAGTTTGATTTTTTTTAAAGCAAGTTATGATATTTACATGCATGAATGCCTGCAGCAGCTAACAAAGCAGCAGATTTTCTGTTCCGAAAATTTTAACTCTAGCTAAGCTTTTATGAAAGAAATAAAAATAAAGTAATGACATTAAGAATTAATAGATCCTTAATACATGCTAAACAATTAAGAAGTTTCATGAAATTCGATATGACTTTTTAAGAATATTCTTATAAGAAATATCGCTTATAAATAAAAGCTTTTATCAAAGAATACGATAAAATAAAGAATTTAAAATCGAGAATTCTCCCTCTGAATATTGGATAAAATATTAAAACTGTTTGCAGAACAATATTAAAACCCAAAAATGAACGTAAAAGAGATTATTGAAAGGATACAATGGTTTTATGTGCTTAAGAGTTTTCTTAAAGGAAATTAGTCTTCCATTAGAAGAAAGAATGTTACCATCAAACTTTGTTTGAATATTAAGCATAAGTAAAGAAATTGTGGCATTAAAAGTGCGATAATAATTTAATCATCAACTCAGCATTTATTTAAACATTAAAGAAGTATGTTTTTTGGCTTAATTTAAATGATTTTTACTTGCCGTCAATAGTTTCTTAACAGCGAAGATAAGAAAAGGGTTGAAGCTTATGAAATCGCACAAGCAGATGAATTATGGAAAGCTTTTAAAATTAATTTGAAGAAAGGAATGATTTAGCTTTCAGGCCTTATGATTCTTTGGCGCCTTAATTAAAACTGTTAATTATGCCAAAAGTGATTAACTAGATGCTGGATTTTAAGTTCTTGCAAAAGAAGTGTGCCTAAACAAGGGTGGTTTTATCCAATTTGCATTTTCGTTTCAGCTATGTTTACTTGAACAAAAACATAATCGTTATTTGAAAATTGTTCACATTTTTAAAAAGAGCTATTAGTTTAGAAATTGATTGATTATTTTAACTTTTGGCATTTTTTTCTTTATTATTAACATCTTAAAAGAGCAGTTCATCAAAACTCTTATTGGGGTATTTAATTAAAAGACTTATGGTATGTGAACAATCGTTAAGAAAGTATTCAAAAAATATGTGATTTAGGAAATTAATTACGTTTGATTCAATACTTTTACTTCAACTTTAAATATTTCAAATTAACATTAGGTTTGGTTTAAATTTTTATTCGAATGCCAAAATGTGTAACTGGATACGTTATAATCAGGCTGAAAGTTTTGAATCTAGTTTGACTATGAATCAATAATTTTTTATTTGTGCAAACGTTTTTTTACAATTTTCAAATTCGATTTAATTTTTTCTTTTCCAACTACAATTTTTCCAAGTTTAAAGATACATTCTTCATACATTTTACGTAAAATTATTTGAAAGTCAAAAATTTCCAAAATACATGAAATACTTTGTGGAACAGAATTTGTATTTCCTGCTTTCTGAAGCCGAAATCTTAAATCATTCCAAGAGATTATTTTCAAATTTTCAAGACCTAGTGGACATATTTTAATAGACAGAAGCTTTCTTATCAGAAAAATCCTGTATACTAATTTTTTTTTACTTTACATACTTATATTTAGAAAAGAGTCAAAATACATGAAGTACTTTGTAGATCACAATTTGTATTTTCTACTTTCTGAAGTCGAAAGTTTAAATCATTCCAAGAGATTATTTTCAAAATTTTAAGTCCTAGTGGACATATTATAATAGACAGAAGCTTTCTTATCACAAAAATCCTATACACTATTTTTTTACTTTACATAATTATCTTTAATCCGTTCTGCCTAACAAGTTTAATTTTTAAATATTATCCTGTATAATATAATACCTTCCTATAATTTAAATACAGCAAAATTATTTAAAATCTTTTTGAGTCGAAGCATAAATATAAAATTCAAGTTCATAAGTTAGTACACATTCATTTGCCTCTTCGATAACCGCATCGCTGTTTCTTTAATCAATCCTTTACCTATAGAATATCTTTGGGGGGGGGCAATGAATTATATTAATAATAAAAATATTTTGAGCATTTAATGAATTAATAAATATTACTAGGATTAATAAATAGCATTTATAGCCAACACTGTGGTACTAATTCTCAAGTTAGCACAAGGAAGATTCATTCTATGCTTTGAAATTTTAAATTCATTTCAATATTAGAAAGGTGACAACTAAAGTCCTTAGAAGTGCCCTCTAGAAATAGCAAAGTGATAATTCGATGAGTAGTAAAAATATTTAGAGCACTTCCTAGCTCAAAGTACGAAAATATTTTGCAAACATTAGAAAATACTGGTAGCCATTTGTAAATTTCTGCATCATCATCATCATCAATTTGTTAAGATTAGTGCTATGCTTCAATTATTGAGAAAGATATAGCCTATAAAATACGTATTTGCTTCTCCAAAATTTTCAAAATTATGACGTCATGATAAATATGAGTAACAGTCATAATTGTCAGCGCTGTCGTCAGGAGATGCCGTTGACATCATTAAGTGATGATGATGAGAAATCTATTAGACATGGATCAGTATTAGAATAATCCATTCATATATTTTGATTTGTGGTACCTCTATTTTTATCTCTTTGTTTTTGGATGAAAGTCAGACCCCTCACAGAAAAAAAAAATTCTCTTCTTTGCACCCTTGCCTGGGGGTGACCCTTGAAAAAGTCTTTGTACTTAATTCATCATATATTTTTCTTTTACTTTTTTGATTTTTTTCATTAAATGTAACATTTGTTGCTAACTTTTTTACCTCTATAATAACGTATTAATGTTTTATCCAGGGTACCAGTTCCAATAATGCACAATATCAAGTAAAAATGGTACTTACGTATTAAGCCGTCGATCTTTATCGCCAATTTATAAGGCGTCGCCAATGAGTTGCTTAAACTCTAAAAATGGCAAGAAAAAGTCATTATTTAAAAAATTGTGCCAACATTAACTGTCGTCTGCCATGTTGTTGGTTTCGCAGAAGAACATTAAGCATTTTTTCTGTTCTGATTTTTTGACTCGTTCCAATGATTAAAATTTTCGTTTTGCCTGCTAACAAAAAAGATGAGTGACGTATTTCCAAAATTACGATATTATTCTCTCTAAAAAAACGTGTTTGAATGGACATGAGATAAGTTTGTATGTCAAAACGGATAAACAATGGCGTTGTAATGTATCAATGAGTTCTAAGTAAGTAACTCATAATAAGTAAGGTAAATTGACTCGAGGTGGTTTGCGACCGTTGACGTTGGCACATCGATAGTCTAATACGTAAGTACCATAAAAATTGTATTTCAGATAAGGTTTCGATAATAAATAATCCTAGTTATTTGCATGAATTATATTTTTATTTATTTTATGACATCAGTATTTCAGAAATTACTGTTAAAACAACAGAAGTGTTCGCTTGGAAAATGTATCTTTGATAAATGCAATATTCCACTATTTCCTGTATGAAACTATGAATTTGGAGACAATAAGAGATAACGAATCAATTTTTATATTTTCTGGAACTTAAATAATATTTAAAATATATCGTTAATTTTTGCCTCCAATGTGAAATATTTTAGTGGTAATTTACCAAATACCCACTTTTTGTCATTAAATTAGTATTCCTCTAGAAAATAATGAGATTTTGCTTCCTTACCATGAGTCTATCACAGATTCATATCAACACTAAAATATTAATTAATAAAAAAAATCTAAATCCCTTTTGGAAATAGCTATGAATTTTTCGAATTTTATTGCAAATTTGGAAAATCCTTAAAGTTCTTTCAGGTGCATAACTCCGAAAACTCTATTTTATTCTTCATCTATCATGATGATTCCAAGATCGTCTCTTGTGAAACATAGATGTAAGAAACTCAGCTTTAAGAAGAAATGAAAGCAATACATTGTTGAAATCTTAAAATACTCACTTCTCTTGTTCCTTTCACTTGCACATGTTCCATTTTTCTTTTAGGAGGAAAAGTGTTTTTCTTTTCTATTTCAGACACTAAGAAATTTGAAACGAAGAAAATAAACCTGTCAATCACTTTTCAAATACGCATGCTCTACACGGGAGGCCATCTTTAAGCAGTCATTCCCATACGAAGTACGAATGAAATATGTTAAATGGGCCATATTGAAATTTGAAGACTACACAAAGGATAAATTACAAATGTTTCTGAATCAAATTTCTAAATGAATTTTCTTATTATTTTTCTTATTCTATGGATGCTTATATGCGAGCCAATTTTTTTTAATAAAACAATCTACTACATTATATAATCGCTTGGAACAGACATATTCATTTCACGTGCATAAAAATGTAAAGACCTTTTTTCAGTATATGACCTAATGATGATTTTAATTCTACGTTATATTGTACATACATGGTACTGCAGTTTTGATTCAATTTTATTTTCAAATTAAGTATTATAAAATAATTCAAACTATTTTAATCCATCAAATACATATTTAGCAATAATAAAACGCAAAAAATGTATATGGTTTTGTGACAATTCCAAATAACCTCACTTTTGTGCAAGCAGGTGAAAGAGCAGAATTGAAGAGGGGGTGATTCATTTTCAAAAAACGATAACAGAATAAAACGTAAGTTATTTTTGACAAAAGAAATATATTTTCGTGGAGTCGATATACTCATCTTTCTCCACGGATAATAATTTTTCAGCTTTCAAACTTTATTAGGTTTCGTCTCAATGCCTACTAGCCCATATACGGTTCCGTAAAAGAATCCAAAATATAAAACTTTTTCATTAGTTTTCTTTTAATATGTCTTAGATAATTAAATAAAGTTATTTATTCACACAGAAAAATGTTGAGTTAAGTTATGAATACTGATTGATTGTTGATTGTTTACTTCATTTATACAGGGATCTGACTCACATTTTGCTTTCTTTAGCAAGAAAACCAGGAATTATTCTAAAAGGCTTCGCCGTCAGAGATAGAAATCCATTATAACATTATAAACCTCTCTTTGACCTTTAAACAAGGTTGGAAGGTCATATATACTCACCATCATCACATCATGGTCAAATTATGGTAATCAGAAATACGCTACACAATGGAGGTTTTCTGATATTGCTTATTAAAATTAGGTTTTAATGGAGTAAATGCTAATAACTCCATTAAAACCAAATTTTAATTGAAAGATATTTTAGTTTAGAAGGGAATGGTAACGGAAACACACAATAAATTCTATAGTGTCATTCTAGAATGCTTACCATTTTTGAAGATTTGCATCTATTCAGCCTGATAACATATCCTTCACTTCTTCAAAAACCTTTCTGATAATTCAGATTCATCAGCCTTTGATTTTTTAACGATTGAAATAATCCCTCAATTTTTTGTATGAGTAAATAAAAAATATGATATTTGTATTATTTTATTATATATGTGAGTTTGTTTTAGATTAACATAAATAAGTGAATTCCATAATATTTTAATTTAATAATTTTTTTTATTCAGTTTCCAGGTTTTTAATGACATTGAAATCTCACGAAGATCTTTTTACAACTTTGAGGTCGTATTTCCATATCACTCGTTAAATATATTTAATTAATTTTTCTTTATTAACTAATTATCTACTGCAATAAATTCTAACTTCTGAAATCTATAGGAATATTCAAATTAAATAGTATTTATTTGGTTATATTTTATAAATTGAAATTGATTCTAATGTTTTGAAATTTATTTATCATTTTCCATTTTAATAATTCTAAAGAATCATTTTTATTTCACTCTTTAGTAATTATTCTTGCCGAACCTAATAAACTGAACCCAACGTGGAGTCGAAAATCTTCTTATTCAATCAGATTTTCAATTTACTAAGAAATATTTAATAGAATACCCTAACCCCTTCAGGTGCAAAAAGTAAAAAAAAAAACAATTAAAAATTTATATACCGAAATCCTTACATCAATCGGTTATCATCAGAAAGAAAATATCTTGGTATAGAGAATCGTTTCCACCCCTACCATTAGTTTATTCTTGATTTCCAACTCGTATAAAAGATAATTAAAAATGTATATATCAAAATCCTTACATCAATCGG